>JADLZN010005634.1:0-14246 GCA_018155175.1 Sinocyclocheilus anophthalmus
AACTTACTAGAGAAGTGTGAAGTTTGACATAATTTACCTCTGTAAATAAATACAATTTAAAATCACGTCTCGCACACTTAAATGCCCTATGTATGGAACATATACGCTCCCTTCAAAAAGGAATAATGGAGGAATATCCGGCAATGTCCACTTCGCAGGGCACTTACACTCAAATATAACAAACGTATGAAGCAAAAAGAGAAACATACAAAATGTGCAGAGAAGGGGGTACGCGAGGACTGGAATTGAGAACAGCTGTTCTAGACTCCAAATAGTTGGGCTCTCAAGCGCTCTTCTTCTTGGTTTTCTTCTGGACCACTACTCTACAGCATCACTTCTTTCTGGTCGCCCTCCGTCGCATTGCCTCACTCACTCACAAGCGTTCTAACCTAACCACGACCTCGCCCCCTCCCCACCCCCCAACCATTCGAATTTCTGGAGGCGGGAATTATTTGTATAGCCCCGTTGTGATATAATAAGCCCTGACGCCAGAACCTGTAGGTCCAACAGGCCGTGCTGTCTTCTTGAAATTGTTTTTTTTAAAACTAAATCTCCCTTTGGGAGTGTACTTTGAGACTTGTTAAACTTTCTAGATCTTTTTATGCCCAACAATAACCCCTACACACTGACAAAAGTAAACAAAGTGAAAACGCCATTAACGTCCACTAAAAGAAAGCACGTCCTTTTGGTTTTGAATTGTTTGTCTCCTTATGTTCCCAGATAACCAAAATGTTTCACATATCAGACACACAGATGTCCAGAAGCTTCATGAATGTGTTTCCTCGGTTTTCTGCTCCTATCACCACGAGGTGACTAGTGTAACAAGGACCGACTGTGGCTGGCGGCTTTGTAGTCGTTTAAAAAACTTGGTTTCTCGTACTACCTGAGGTGTTTCGGTGGTGTTATGTGGAAGGGCAGGGAGCGTCAAACATGAATGTGCCGGGAGGGGCGGGGGGGGAGGGCACAACAGCTTCTGTAGGGTATATTCATTAATCAAAGAGGGGATAAGCACGGGAAGTAGGAAAAAAGATAGTTTGTGGTAGGTCTGGCATACCAGGAGGTAGGTGCAGGATCGGGGGTGTGTGTGTGTGTGGCTTGAACGCTCATCTCCCCCTGGGGTGGCTGTAACCCTGTAAGCCCCTTCCCGGGGATACGTGTCATCTCGTCGTCCGCAGATCAATCAGCGGCTGATTATGCCCTTCATTCTCCAGCAATTGATTTTATTCTCAGCTGAAAATAGGCATCTGCTGTCAGGCCTGTGTGTACGGTGGACTGTGTGCGGGCTGACGGATTGCTTTTGACAGAGATCAATCTCACAGCTGATGGGCTAGGGATTCTGGGAGCTGACAGTCTGCTCCGCACAACAGCGAGGAGGCTCATCGACACCAATGCTGATAGCAAACATACACGCACACTGTTACTGATAGTACACTTTTCCTTTTACCCTTCATTTTCCTCACCCTCCCTATCTCGCACACATGCTCTTGCAATGTCTGAATTTAGTACACACGGTCTAAATCAGGGGGATAAGAGGGGGCCTAACAGCAAGCACAGCGGAGGGACAAAACGGGCGCACAGAGTAAGACGCTCAAGTATGTTACTCGTGCCGCGTCTGGTCCGTAGGGTCTGGCATTGGTTTTTGTTGCCACATAGACCCTGGTATTCGTCGCAACCGTCGGCCGCCCACGTGCGGACCACAACCCAACAGGCTCTAAAACGTCTCAGCCAACCCAACGGAAATGGGCCACAAGGAAGCGCGCTCGCCCGGCCTCCGAAGGCAGACGGAGTTCTAAGGGGCCTCAGGCCTGAGGTCATTTAAGTAATTACTGAAGCGATTAGATACTTAAAGGGCATTTAAGTATCTAACATGCCACAAACCCAAGGGGAGTGTTTGGTTGAACGAACATGGGTTGGCCAATATAGCTGTGCAGAAGTGGCATCTCAACACCTTTAGGGTTCTTAACAAGACACTAAATTTGAATTTAATTCTTTTTTAAAGATATTTATTTAGATCTGATTCCAGCCTCAAATGAGTCTTGAGTCTTCTGACTATGTCATGGGGACTTTTTGTTGAGTTATTTTTATTTATTAACCAATTTTTGCTATCTTTTTTGGGTACATTTAGTCACCACAATGTATGTAAAACCTCACCCTACACACACAAACACACAACTTTTTCCTGCATTTTCACCGACGCGCCACGCTCGATCGCGCGCGGCGCCCGGCGCCGTCCGCTTCGCCGCGCAGCTCTCTAATCCGAGCTCCCTTCCCTCTCCCTGTCCCCTTTGCATTTTTTGGAACAGATACAAAACAAAGGCAGAATTTACAAGAAAATATGACATGGGAGAGCATATATGGAGCAGCACAAACTGCAGGATAATTAAACCGATGGGAGAGAAAGAGAAATATGGCGAACAAAAAGGACAAAATGTTACAATCTAAAGAACCAAAGACGCAAAGTCTATTCAGACAAAACAGCCTTAATAGTGGCAAACCAAACTGTGAGTATTAATGATGTTTCAGACAAAACACCATTATATTTAATCAACAGTGCTTCATCTCTGCTGTAAAACAAAGTCTATACTGCAACTTTTAATTTGTTCTGTATAAACTTGTAAAAGCATCATTTACATTTACAGTTGATCTCATAACTTTACACAGTTATTATATTGTCTTGTCGATCATATGTAACATCTGTTATGTGAAATATAGTATAAGCCTTAATTGTTTAAAAAAAAATCTAATTTAGCAAATTCTGCAAGTTGTATGTAAATGTCCAGAACATAATGCATTTGGGAGATGCTTTGATTCAAAGTGACACTGATTTAAGAAACAGTTGATTCATTCTCTGCGAATCAAACTCATGTCATGTTCTGCTGTTTGAGCTGCAGGAATATTCAGATGTTTGTGTTTTTCATTCGCAGTTTCTCATGTTGCAGATTCATCCTGGTGTTTCAGAGCGAGTCACAGACGAGGTGAGAATTAAAACACTGTAGAGCTGATGCACTAATCTGATGTTATATTGATCTTGGTTATATTTCTCAGAATGTGTTTTCTCTTTTTAGAAAGCAGTGGTTCTGTTCATCTAACCTGCAGAATATTCTCCATCATGTTCAGCCACGGATTAAACAATGTATAGAGGAATATGGGTATTATATTTATAAAGTACATGTTTGGATTTCACGAGTACACTACATGTTGTTCTGAATGAATATGATCTGAATGTGACGTTTAAAGTAATCATTGATGTAATCAGAGTTTTTGCGGCATGTTACTGTATGATACGATGTAGATACTTAATATATTTTTTTAACAAAAATATTTTTTTCCGTAAAAAATCTGTACAACTCAAGGAGAAAATAAACTACTTCCTGTAAAAATTAAAAAAAAAAAAAAGCAAAAAATGTGTGTTAATTTTCTTGTTGAACTTTATCCTTTACTTGATCAAACTCAGTAAGAGAGATGAATGTGTTGCTGCAGGAATCTGTCATGACTGTCGTTCCTGAGACATGAGCAAAAAACAACACAACTGCAATGCTGGAAATATTTTCTATAATATGTTTATATATTCATAGATTGCATGACAACATTAAACTATATTGCAAATCAAAGGCACATACAATATAACAACACAACAAGTAACAAAACAATTCAAACCTTTGAGGGAATACATATCCAGAGATTTTTCCCAATTCTGCCACTGTCCTGCAGAGTTTAGCTCAACTAACCCTAATCAAACACACCTTAACACGTAATCAAGGTGTGCAGAATTATCATGCATGCCCCTTTCGAACTGAAATCATGGCAGAATATCCTGTGATGTCTACTTCGCAGGGAACTGACTTACGGTCGATTGAAGCAAACCTCTGAAGCGATAAGAGAAACCTACAGAATGTGCAGAGCGGGGGCTTGCGAAGACCAGGATTAAGAACTGCTGACCTAATGCTTACAACAGGATCAGATACCAGCCTTAAATTGTGTCCTGTATGATCTCAGAGAAATTCCAGAAGAACAGAACAGAAGGCCAAATGAAATGCTGGGTCATAGAATTATATTATATCTGAGCAGGACTGACCATAAAACACTCTAGAATATGAGATGAGAGAGAGAGATAGATTTACAGACAGACAGACATGTCACAGCATGCTCTCTATTGGAGATCATTAGCATTATAGCAGATCAATATCTGAGAGAAGATCACATGAACATCTGCTTTAGCAGAGTCTTTCAGTGAACACAAAAAAATGTAATGGCTGTTTTGAAACTGAAAACTGTTTGCCTTCGTTCCTTCTCAGTTAAAAGCATGTTTGTGTCAGAAAACAGTGTTTCTCGTCTGGGCCGACTTGATTTTAAATATAATTAAAATACAGATGAGTTATTTTAATTGAATTAATACTTCACATTGTTGCTGTTTTTACTGTATTTTTGAACAAACAAATGCAGACTTCTTTCAAAAACAGTAAAAAAAATCTTAGCAGCCGTAGACTTTTGAACATAGTGTAGTTGTATGTTAGTCGTGGAGTTTTAAATGACTAATTTTAATGTGTTTTTCTCTTTTAATAATCAATATTTCTTTTAAGTGCCCTCTTGAAATCTTTTTCATTGAGCTTGTTGCAGTGCGTTATGGTTCATTAGAATCTGACTAATGCAAAAGAAGTGATTATAGCAGGCAGCATAATTAAGTTGCTTAATGTGTCTTTAAGGAGCTCACTAGGTTTTCAAAAGACCATTTAAAATGTTGTAATTGAGATTATGGAATTGAGTAGGGAAAGGTCATGTGTCATGTTGGTTTTTTGATGTCGATATGGTACAAGCCATTTTTGCTTTGTTTCAATAGACTTTCTGTTTGGACTGGAGAGACATTTTTAATGGCCTATGAACAGAGGTGGGCAGAGTATCTCAAAACTGTACTCAAGTCCAAGTAATTATAGAAATAATTACTTTAGTACTCAAGTAGCGAGTTGCTAGTTACTTTGGATCATATTTGGATATAACTACTTTATTATACGTATCTGTTTTAATATCAGATTTAACAAGTTTCTTCAAACAATCACAATACTATATACTGTTACCAATTAAATGTTTTTCAACATCAACGAAAGCCAGGCACTCAATAGAGGGTGAAGCTGCAATATTATATAGATTATATAAAGAACTAGCAAGGCGCGTTCATGTTTTATTCTAGTTGAATTTGCACGGTTTGCGGAACTCCCGTGATAATAACTACCTCGCAAAACGTTTTTCATCATTTCTGTAGTTGTTTGTTTATGGCTGATGAAGAATGTCAGATCATCAATGAGTATGTGGTGCTGATCATTCTCCGAAACAGTCAAAGCACAACTACTTCCAAAAGGTTTGCTGACCATGATATTACCGTGCTTAATTGGCCAGCCGACATGCCTGACCTGAACCTCATATAGAATCTATGGGATATTTTCAAGAGAAAGATGAGAAACAGTCGATCCAACAATCCAGACAAGCTGAAGACTCAATAGTGCTTCAGCAGTGCCACAGGCTGATCGCTTCATGCCACACTTCACTGATGCTGGAGTTTGTGCTAAAGTAGCCCCGACCAAGTATTGAGTGCATATATGAACATACTTTAAAGAACTTGAACGTTTCTGTTTTGCAAATCCTTTTTTTGATTGACCTTAGGAAATATTCTAATATTTTGAAATACTGCATTTTTTACTTTCATGAGCTGTAAACTCTAATAATCAAAATTTAAAAAAAAAAACTTTTGAAATGTTTTACTATACATATAATGAATCTATAATATATGAAAGTTTCACTTATTGAAACAAGTTACAAAAACTTTTTCATTCTATTCTATTTTTTTGAGATGCCCGTAGTGCCACGTTATGAACATTTAAGGTGCTTTACTTTTACTTTTCGGAAAAAAAGAATAGCTCTGAAATCTTTCCTTTTATGGCTCCAGGAAAGAAGAAACTCTTTTGGTTTCAATAGTCAGGAATTTTTACTTTTAATTGAACGTTCCTTTAAAGTTTGAGCCAGGAGATTTTTATTTAGAAAGAATCACTTTATTTTCATCAGGAACATTAAACTAAGTAACGGCACACGATATTTAATCTTAAGACCAATGCTATTTTCCCTTCAATTTGTTTCCACACAAAAATATGAACAAAACAACTGTTCCTTCAATCATTAATTTTGAACAAGCCGCAAATCAGCCTATGAGAATGATTCTGAGGTTATATTATGAATAAGAAAATATTATTTTAATTATAACTTTACATAATATTACAGTTTCACTCGCATTTTAATCTGTGTCACACGTGATCAGTTAAAATACATGCAGCCTTGTTGAACAAACGACCTAGACTTCTTTCAAAAACATTTAAAAATCTTAACGACTCCAAAAATTCCACACTGTACAAAAAATAACCTTTAATGTCCTTAACTCATGGTTCTGCAGTAGGCTACTTTTTTTTGTTGTTGAATGATGTTTTTCAGTGTTCACTGCTGCAGTGTTTGAGCCTTTAACTGTTCAGCATTTTGCACGCAAGATGTTTAGATGCAATGTAAAATGTTTTACCCTTGGTAGAAACAAAATTTGCACATTCTCACAAATAACTGAACAGAAACACCTTCTGCAGTAGATGGAGGATAGTGTTTTATTTGCTTTGAGACTTGGTGTGCTTCCAGAAAAAGAAGCCAACT
This sequence comes from Sinocyclocheilus anophthalmus, assembly GCA_018155175.1. NCBI lineage: Eukaryota > Metazoa > Chordata > Actinopteri > Cypriniformes > Cyprinidae > Sinocyclocheilus > Sinocyclocheilus anophthalmus. The sequence goes on from JADLZN010005634.1 coordinate 6,682, forward strand.
TTGCAAAGGCAGTAACAAGTTATAAGAGAACAAAGAAACTTTAGCAAAACCGACTAAGAACTGATAAAAGATGCAAATCTTCTGATATACTGTCGGGTTTGTGAGTTCTTGTCACTGGTTTTCATTAACTAAGGAGGCCACTGCTTCACGCCGTGAAACCACAGGATGATAAAAGAAGGAAAACACACTTAACCAGCACGGTATAGTATTGTCTAATAGTCATCTCGGCTGACAGGTTGCAGTGTTTTTTCAGTGGATTTAAACAAGCTTCTGATCCTGTGTGTGTGCATTCCTGTGTTTTGATGCATGCAGACATTACTGCCAAATGATAAGAACAGAAGTGAGAGGAAGAACAACGCATCTACATATGCTTCACAACCCAGAACCAGAAACAGACATCTCTCAAATAAATGCTATAGACTACGTGAACGGAAATCTATATAAATGCATCGCTTTAACTGCAAAAATTAAATTAGATAAATTGAATCACAATGTTTGTACACAGTAATTACATTTGGTTCACTGCAAATATTAGTCGATTAAGAATAAGTTTAAAGGCATAGTTCACCCAAAATTTACTCACCCCTTGTTTTTACAACTTGTTGTTGTTTGTTATTTTTTTGCATGAAACACAGAGAATTTTGAATTGCTTAAAAGTCAAGTTGGAACGCATGCGAGTGAGTAAAAAATACATATTTTTGGGTGAACTATCCCTTTAACTCATTAAATATGCATCACCCCCCCCCCCCCCCCCCCCCATCAATACTGAACGACCTGGGCTGCATTTCTCAAAAGCATCGTAAGCCTAAGTTGATTGTAGCTCCATTGGTTTCAATAGATCTACAGTGTACTTAGGCTTACGATGCTTTTTGGGAAACTCAGCCCATATAGGACCCACAATCAAGTCTATTAATTTGAACTCAGATCTTAACCAAAGATCTACTCATGTTCACCACTGCAATCAAGTCCACTGTACTTCCTTTGGTGATTCATATGATCCTCCTTTCTTAAACACGCATCCGGATGAGTGGTTCGAAGCTTAATACATCAATACCACAAGCCAACATAACCCCAGACTTGTTTCAAAGAGCTGTTTCCACTCTCAGCCGACCATTCTAACGATCAACTGGAGCAACATGGCAGCATCATTGTGCTACCAGACACCAGAGAGCGGAAGAGTACAGCGAGAGGGGGGGGGTGGGGTGGGGGGGGGGGGGGAGTACAGTGTGGAGATGTAACAACCAGAGGATGCGTGCATCAGGGACGAGGGATGCGATGGTGTGTGTTTGATCCGTGGAAATCATTTCAGTCACTTCTTGGGCGGGCTGTAGGGCTCCAGCAGCTGCTTGGAGAAAGTATTGACCTTGTCCGCTCCTCGAACCTCGTGAGGCAGCAAAGGCAACTTTACTATGTGGAAATCTTCATATAAATCCTCCATCTGAGAGAGAGAGAGAGACAAGGAAGAGAAAAGACAAGAAAAAAGGGAAAGACAGGACAATAGAAGGGATGAAAGAAGGAAAAGGATAAAAAAATTGAAAGGATTAAGAGTTAAGGAAAAACAATGAGGTAAAAGAAGTGGGAAAGGAAATCAAAGGAAAGGAGAGGAAGCAAAGGAAAGGAAGGAAAAGAAAGGAAAGGAAGGAAATCAAAGGAAAGGAAGGTAAGGAAAGAAAGCAAAGGTAAGGAAAGAAAGCAAAGGTAAGGAAAGAAAGCAAAGGAAAGCAAAGCGAAGCGAAGGGAAGGGAAGGGAAGGGAAGGAAAAATAAGGAAAGAAAGGAAAGGAAAGGAAAGGAAAAAGGCAAGGAACGGACGGAAAAGTAATGGAAATCAAAAGGATGGAAAGGAAAGAAAGGAAATCAAGAAGCATCACGTAAGGAAGGAAGAAAGAAGGAATTGAAGTGAAGGTTAATGGAGTTAGAGTAAGGAAAGTAAATGAACTGAACTGGAAATGAAAGTTATTAGAAATAGGAAATTAAAGGAAGGAAAGGAAGTAAATGGAATTGAAATCACAGTAATAATAAATAAATTAAATCAAGGAAATGAATCAAAGAAGAACTGAAAGAATGGAATGGAAAGAATGAAAGGAGGAACGTAAGTGCAAGGTAAAGGAAATACATTAAATAAAGGAAATGAAAGTGAATGGAATCAAAAGGAAGGAAAGGTAAAGAAGCAACGTAAGAAAGGCATCAAGGATAAACGAAGAAATCAACTAAAGGAAGTAAGGAATCAAAGGAGGAAAGGAATACATCAACGGTAAAGACAATAAGGAAAGAAAATTTAACAAAAACAAGGAGAGACAGCTTCAAAGTATTAAGTTCCTTCAGAGAAAAAATTTCAGAGCACCTATTTGCTAGGCTTCTGACAGTGGTTTACTCTTAAGCTTTGCTCGGCGCTTACAGAACCATGCCTGTATGTGTGTGTGTGTTTGTGTTGCATATTCGTGAACTACATATTGAAATGAAAAATTGCATCCTGGTTGGCACAGATATGCAATGCCTTAAAGGATTACTTCACCCAAATAGACCTTCTGTCATTCTTTACTCACCCTTGTGTGTTGTTAAACCTCCATTTTTTTTTTTCTTCAAATAACATATGGGTACTAATTATTTAAATCGTAGTCACTAATATTATATATTTCACATATTACTCTTTTTACTGGATTTGAGCACATAATGCAGCTTTTGTACCGAAGAAGACTTAATTTAAAAGATTTAAAATCATAATGTTTAAACTTTTTGACAACACATTGTGCGCAACAACAATACTCCTAACAGCGGATAAAGGTCGCCTTCTTTCGTGCGTGAACATTTGGGCGGCGTTAGGCAAATCTTCCCACATAGCGTAGGTGACATGTGGGGGCGTGTTAGAACGAGCCCATTTTAGGTAGGCGTGGTTGACTCTTACCTTTTATAAAGAATATCTCTTTGGTTTTTGAGACTTTAGTCTTTGCAACTTTTACAGATCTTCTTTATACACCAAGAACTTGTAACACTCCAAAGAAAAAGGAAAAAATTAAATCGCATCATACGACCCCTTTAAGTCCTCTGAGTCTTCTGATAAGTTTAGTGATTTTAGTTCATTATTATTGATAGCTTGTGTAACTGCTCACGTGATTGGAATTCAATCACCAGATCAGGGAAAGAATGTTTATTAGATTATCTCATCATCTTATAAAGAAAGAGTGTCCGACATCTTCAAAATCCTTACAATGGAGAGGTTACATGTTGGAATGACGATGAACTTTAGAATAAGAACCCCATTGTAATTATTAGGGTTACTTTGAAAGTTCCAATTTACTAATTCAGATTACATAATCAATAGCCTTCAATCATAACACTCCAAACTCATACATTTCTAACCTATAATTTTACTGATGCTTTCCTTGTTTTCTGGACTCAGGGAGTTTTTTCCCTTATAAATCACCGTCTCGTTGTAATACCTATGTCATACCATGTTATTATACAAATTTGTGTCCTCATAAACCACATAACCACACACCCACACACACACCAACACACACACCCACACACACCCACACAAACACACACAAACACACACCTACACACAATACCTCACACACCTCGCTCACACCACACCACACACCCCCACTCCACACACACTCTCTCACCACACCAACAACACACACACACACCACACACCACCCTCCACGCCACGCACACCAATTCTCACACACACACATCCCCACACACACACACCTCACCTCACACACACACACACACTACTCACACTCACACTCACCTCACACACACACACACACACACTCTCTCGCACACACACACACACACACACACCGCACACACAAAATCACCACACACACACCAACACACACCACACTCACACCACACCACACCCACACCACACCACACACACACACTCACACTCCCACACACACACACACACAAACACCACCACACACACACACACACACAACACACCACACTCCCACTCACACTCACACCTTCACACAAACACTTTTTTGGTTTCCATGTTTTATTCCCTTGCCATACCATGGTTTTTTCTCCGTACCAGATCTTCTGTTGATTTTATTCGATGTTTTTCCTCATTGGCACCAAAAAACAAAAAACAACAACAAAAAATTTCCCCCACAGGACACAGGATTTGGATATTGCCATTTTTTTCCAAAAACTAGGGTATACCCAATTAACAGCTGGAAAGGGATAGTTCCCCCAAATGCAAAAATTTGCGTTTAAAATTTATTACTTCACCCTCAATCAGCACCTAAGGTATCGCTTTTTTCTTTTAGACGAATCCAATCGGGTTAAACTTTAAAAATTCCTGGCTCTTCCAAGCTTTATAATGGCAGTGTATGTTGTTATTTTGTTCAACAGTCCCAAAAGACATCCAATACGCCACCTCCAACGTCATCCGTTGGACGGCACTCCTCGGTGCACACACACTGTACGACAGTTAGCGAAAGCTGGCAAGAGCAAGTGTTTATAATGTTTTAAATACGATATTTCTTTCTTACAAACCGTATCGATCTCACGAGGCCTTTATTCTCCCCCCGTCAGCCGTGTGATGCATCGTTCGTTAATTAGAGATGGATGCGGCTTTATTGACTTCTCTTTTGTACCGTTTAACAGACAACACCCACCCACTGCCATGTTTAAAAGCTTGAAGCTGTCAAGACATTTTTATATACTCCAATTGATTCGTCTGCAAGAAGACAAGTCCTATACACCTAGGACGCTCGAGGGTGGGTCGATAAATCATAGGGCTAATTTTCTTTTTTGGGGAACTATCCTTTTAAACGGCATGAATGAATGTAGCACTGATAATTGTGGCGAAAGATGAAGCACAGTTGGTCACTAAATACAGCTTTTAAAGGTATTTTTAAAAATATCCACTTAGAATAGATATTATTATTTGGCTGTCACATTAGCGTGGTTTACACATCATGCATTGTTTTTTTTTTTCTTTTCAAATCTGTCCGGAACGCCATTCTAGACCCCCACTCATCTCACAACCCGATCAACTTCGTCGTTCATTAGTATTAGACTTCAGACTGAGTGGGTCAGAAAGGCAAGATATTTAGAGAAAATGGCGATGCGTGTCAGATCCGGGTTAGTTCAGCCGCGGCAGATCTTAAAGTAATAGCAGCAAAATAAACGAATGACCCAGTTGCTGTGATATTTGTTCATCAAAGAAAAAAAAAGAAAAATAGAGGAAATCAATAACTTTTATAGCATTAAGGATTCATATATTTAATTTAGAATTTATTGTTTGATAACTTTATTCAATTTCTGTATTTTACTTGTTGAAGGGCACAGGTAGCTAAATATGACATTTATTGTAATGGGTTTATGTGAAGATTATTTTTTTTACAGAAACAGCCTGTTTAGTGACCTAACTGTGCATTCCTTCATTAAACAGCTGCAGAACTTCAAGACATCAAAGGATTGATATCTTAAGTTCTTTTCCACGAACTCACTGTCAGTCCATGTGGGTTGAGAAAGAAGTGTGGTTTTCAAAGCACAAGGAGACACAAGCTCACTAGCTTCTTCCCACTGATAATCTACAAGAACAATTTGCAACGCTCATAAAATAACACATTTTCCTTTGTAGGAAACCCGCTCTGTTTTTTCATTTCTTTTGAAACTACAGATGCTGCTGTCCCATTAGACTGTCCACGGTGCATCTGCTGCTTCATTATTACCACCATAAACCATTTCCCCTACATCTCCTCCAAAGTCAAAGGACAGGAAGAATTCCATGGCAGTGGTTTCTTCCTGGCACAGCTTGCTCGTGTGAGCATGTGAAGACATGTCTCTCCACATTAGGCCAAATTGTCACTCTCCTCATTATCTGTCCTTTATATTTCAGGATGAAAATAGAAGTGAAATGTCAGTATTAGCATCCTAAAAATGGTTTCTATGCTCTCAGCCGCATCTGAGTGTGGAAGAAGACATGAGGTGTAGAAAACTGTAGAGAAAAAGCAATAAAGAATGGAAGAGATGTGGGTGGATTTGCATGTGGGGCGTATGGCCAGACTTACAGCTTGAGAACTCCAGGGGACATGAATGTTCATCCATCGGAAAGTTATTCAGTTTAAGCTGGCACTCTGCATCAATGGTCAACCTACAGACAGAAATTTCCTTAATTAAATGTCTTTTTATAAGCCATTTCATTAGCACACCCCGCATTTATATGGACGGCGCTAGAATACGCTGATGTACACACAGCAGCACAATAATGAAACGACTGACAAATCAAGTGCTATTAATGGCAGACATGCATTATAATTGTTATAATTGGATGAATTCTTCCTGAAAGCAAATATTCAGTCTAGAGTTGCATAGTGAATCAATTAAACAAGTCAGAATGAACATCACTCAATATGAAGTGTCTTACATGTGACCCGCAAACTCTCCCAGATAGCAAGCACTGTTTGACTTTTGCCTCAATAAACTCCTATTTGCTGCTTATTGATAGTAAGTAGGGTAGTTGTTGTAGTAGTTTTGTTTAAGTATAGGGTAGATCTAGAATATGCTCATGCATTAAAACTGTATAAGCACTAATAAACAATAATAAGCCACTTGTTAATAGTGAATAGTGTTATCATTAAATCATATATTTTTCTACATACTCCTCACTGACAAAAAGCTTCTGTAAAACCACTATCCTATTTTAAATAATAGCATTGTGTTTTATCTAAAACGTATCATGCAAATGAAAAATTACAATACTGTTTGACCATTTACGAACGCTAAGAGGGCAGTGAAAGGCCATCTTTTGATGTTCTTTAAAAAAAGAAGAAAACAGAAGGTGGTCAAAATCAGTATTTAACGACATTCCTTTAAAGAGCAGCTGACATCAAGTACTTTCAATGAGGGATCCTCATTACGGTTGCATTTAGTTACTGAAAACAAATGCAGTCACCAATGTCACGTAAATGTGTTTATTCACAAAAAAAGTCAGGTTTAGGTCCATAAAATGTTGAGGTATTTTCCTATGCTAATGGCTCGAAAGCAGCACCTTTAGCCTTTATCTGCTGTTTTTATCCAGTTATTTAGAACAGAAAGGATGCTCACTGGACATGTGATGGACTCAGAGATAACAATCCAAACGACGACAGAGAGAGAGAGGATGTGTTCCATTCAGAATCACTAATCACTTACTCCCTTCAAAGTCTTTACCATTCACTGTGAAAGCTTTTGAGCACTGGAAGGTGTGTGGCCATCTGAAACTCACTATTAAAAAGCCCCCCTACTTTTTTTTTTTCTATTACAAATGGTTAGAATGAGGTTAGCGCATGGCAATTAAGTGATACATATAATAAACCTTTCCTGTGCCTCCGAGCAATGATCGAGGTAGTGTGTGTGTGTGAGTGTGTGTGAGAGAGAGAGAGTGTGTGTGTGTGTTTGTGTTTGTTTGTGTTTTTGTGTGTGTGTGTGAGAGTGTGTGTTGTGTGTGTGTGTGTGTGGAGTGTGTGTGAGAGAGAGAGTGGGGTGTGTGTGTGCGTGTGTGTGATGGTGAGAAGAGAGATTGTGGGCGTGTGTGTGTGTGTGTTGTGTGTGGAGTTT
>JADLZN010005635.1:0-39144 GCA_018155175.1 Sinocyclocheilus anophthalmus
TTATCAATGAGGATGGAGAGCTCAATGAACTGTTCGAGGGTCCTCCCCTCATCACGGCAGGCGAGCTCTGACTGTAGCTCGCCCGTGAGTCCTTTGCGATACAGCAGTTTAAGTGGTTCATCCTCCCAGGGGTCGGGACTGAAACTGTTGGCTGCAAGTGCGGAATAAGAGAGCATAATCGCAGCTGTGCTCGTCCCTGCTCCGCAGATCGGTAAGCAGGTTCGCCCGGGCCCTTTCCGCCCCTGAGTACTCGAAAAACCTCGCGGAAACGTCTCAGGCAACAGTCAAAATGTGATGGGATGACAGCCTTCTCCCCCAAGCAGGCAGTGGGCCCAGTGCTGGTGGCCATCGCTCGTCCAGTTAACGAGAGGCACCAATGAAACCCGACTATCGGCAGGGGGTAGAATGCGGTTGTTCATCTACAAAACCTGGAGCATTGTAATAAAAGCCCTTTTTATCTTTCTTTCCGTTGAGACCGTCAAACTCTCGGGGAAAGCCAGACGTGGGCTGTTGCGCCGCGTTACTGGACTGGAAACCGTTTGTGACTGAACGATGGAGAATGCTCGGCTCAGGCATGGGAACGCGAAGGGCTTCACACACACGACCTCACCATCTTCCTCTGAGCGCGGGAGACACCGTTGTCAGCTGTTGTTGTGATATGCACATTGAGCCTTGCAGAACCCGGTTGTTACTGATAGATCGCTGCTGTTCCGTATTTAGGCAAAGCTTCTGTACGTAGAGTCAAGGCAGCGGAAATCCATTTGCATCTTATATATCAAATCAAAGCGCCAGTTAAACAGGCACGTAATCAGTCAACAGCGTCGGAGGGGGCGGGTGAACGCAGGGATAATCCAGGAGAACACTGTAATAAACAGCGCTAGGTCGGGGCAGGCGGCAGAGAATCAGACTAGTATTAACAGTCCAAGGTAATACACAAGATAAGTCGAGACGGGGGATAAACGCTCAGAAATGTAGCCGGGTCAATACAAGACTTCGCAAACATAGAGAGACTGGGAGCTGCTTAAATAGGGAAGCTAAGGGAGAACACCTGTGCCGTAATCAGTCCCAGGTACGGGGTGTCTGGGAAATGTAGTCCATGAACATTAGTACTCGGGAGAGGGTGCCCTCCGGAGGCCTGTTGGAGAGAGCCACAGAGGCCTGGTCGTGACAAATGTAACACTGGGTCATTTATCTCAGTAAATAAATGACAAAGAAAATATTTTTTCTCATTTGTTTGATCGGGCTGTCTGTGTCTACTTTCAGGACATGTGTGAAAATCTGATTATGTTTTGAGTCATATTTATTGCAAAAGATAGAAAATTCTAAGGGTTCACAACTGTCGAGCAGCACGGTATTTACAGTGGGTACGGAAAGTATTCCGACCCCCTTAAATTTTTCACTCTTGTTATATTGCAGCCATTTGCTAAAATCAAAAAGTAAATTTTTTTTTCTCATTAATGCACACACAGCACCCCATATTGACAGAAAAACACAGAATTGTTGAAATTTTTGCAGATTTATTAAAAAAGGATTACTGAAATATCACATGGTCCTAAGTTTTCAGACCCTTTTCTGTGACACTCATATATTTAACTCAGTTGCTGTCCATTTCTTCTGATCATCCTTGATGGTTCTACACCTTCATTTGAGTCAGCTGTGTTTGATTATACTGATTGGACTTGATTAGGAAGCCACACACACACCTGTCTATATACGACCTTACAGCTCACAGTGCATGTCAGAGCAAATGAGAATCTGAGTCAATTCGAATGCTGAAGAGCCTCAGGACAGAAATGGTGGCACGGCAACAGATCTGGCCAGGTTACAAAAACAATTCCTGCGGCACTTAGGTTCCTAAGAGACAGTGGCCTTCCCAATCCTTACCTGGAAGACCGTTTGGGACGACTAGAACCCTTCCTAGAGCTGGCCGTCCAAACTGAGCTATTGGGGGAGAAGATTCTTGGTGAGAGAGGTAAAGAAGAACCTAAATATCACTGTGGCTGAGCTCCAGAGATGTGGTCGGGAGATGGGAGAAAGTTGTAGATAGTTTACCATCACTGCAGCCCTCCACCAGTCCGGGCTTTATGGCAGAGTGCCCGGGAAGCCTCTCCTCAGTGCAAGACACCTGAAAGCCCGCATGGAGTTTGCTAAAAAACACCTGAAGACTCCAAGATGGTGAGAAATAAGATTCTCTGATAGAACTTTAGATAGAACTTTTTGGCCTTAATTCTCAGCGGTATGTGTGGAGAAAACCAGGCACTGTTCATCACCTGTCCAATACAGTCCCAAATGTGAAGCATGGTGGTGGCAGCATCATTCTGTGGGGGTTTTTTCAGCGCAGGGACAGGACGACTGGGGGGGGGGGGGGGGGGTCATCGAGGGACAGATGAGGCGGCCAGTACAGGGAGTATCCTGGACGAAAACCTTCTCCAGATTGCTCAGGACCTCAGACTGGGCCGAATGTTTACCTTCCAACAAGACAATGACCCTAAGCACACAGCTAAAATACGAAGGAGTGGCTTCACAACAACTCACAACTGACTGTTCTTGAATGGCCCAGCCAGAACCCTAACTTAAACCCAATTGAGCATCTCTGGAGAGACCTAAAAATGTCTTTCCACCAACGTTTACCATCCAACCTGAGACACTGGAGAGATCTGCAAGGAGGAATGGCAGAGGATCCCCAAAGTGTGAAAAGTGTGAAAAACTTGTTGCATCTTTCCCAAAAAGGCCCATGGCTGTATTAGATCAAAAGGGTGCTTCGACTAAATACTGAGCAAAGGGTCTGAATACTTAGAACTTGTGATATTTTAGTTTTTCTTTTTTTAATAAATCTGCACAAATGTCAACAATTCTGTGTTTTTCTTCAATATGGGGTGCTGTGTGTACATAAATAGTAAAATTAACTTAAAGTGATTTTAGCAAATGGCTGCAATATAAAAAGAGTGAAAAAATTTAAGGGGGTCTGAATACTTACCGTACCCACAGTATCAAATTTCTTCGCGGCCCGATGAAACATACAAATTTGCAAAACTAACAGAATGCATAGTTAATATAAAAAACTGGATGACTAGTAATTTCCTACTGCTAAATTCTGAAAACAGTTTTTATTAATGGAACCAAACCTCACGCTGTATGACCTAAAACAACTGTCTACACTTGATGGCTGCTTGTTAATTCTTACACACCACATCAAGTTTAGGAACCCCATTGTGTGCTGCTTTTGATAGTAAGCTTCTTTTGAAACCGGTTTATAATCATTTTGTAAACCTATTTTTTTCCATTTTAAAAATATTCTAAATTACGACCTATGCTCTCCATGCAAATGCAGAAATGTAATACATCGTTTCATTGACCTCCAGTTAGATTATTCGAATGCTTTTATTGGGGTGGTTATTACATACATACACACGCTTAATAAACAAACTCCAGCTGGTCCAAAAAGCAGCTAAAGTTCTTCCTAGAAACAGGAAGTACGACCATATTAAATGGTGGATCAGCACCTTGAGACAACCTCTAGAGCCCTAAATGTCAGCAGAGACCACGTCAACTAGATGCGCCCCAGAGACATCACCTCGCCTTCCCCATTGGCAGTACCGCCGCTCCATATACGCAGAGTACGCAGTTTGCGTAGGGCACCAACTCCCAGGGGGACACCATCCCAATTGCTCAAAAAAGCAAAAAAAAACTTTGACGCGCCATTCCCCCATGCGCGCTCGCGATCACTCGCACGTCATGTTTGCGGCTGAATGCAAATGATCATAACTGATGGACAACTATACCCGTGAAAAGACATCAGCAATCCGGCGCAGAAAAAATAAAAATAAAAAAAAAACAAAGGTGAAACGAGCCTTGCATCACTTTCAGGCACAATAAAACATCTCTGTGAAAACTTTTTTGGGCTGGTTGAACAAAAGTTAATTATTTATTATTTTAAATTTATTTATTTGAATGTATGTTGGGTTTAATAACTGGTAATAAGGTTTAATATTCGGAAAAATTGGGGGGGTCGGACCACACCACGCATCTAAGATTCTCTCTGGTATTTCCATTGGTCACATGTTTTGTTGTTTTCCGTTTAGCCTGGTTTCACCTGTGACCTAGTTTCCTATATCCTCTTGCGTTGTTTCATTGGAAATAATACAGGTGTGTGTCATCATTAGCTTCCCTTTATTAGTTGTGTTCTGTTCTCAGTTTAGTGTCCGTTCTCGTCTATGTGATGTTGGTTTACTTGCCTGTCTCCTGGATTTTCTAATTAAAATACCTTTTTGTTGATCTCCTTCATCCTCGTGCATTTGTACCTCACCAACAATTAACAGAAGAACGGACTGTAGTGAATCAGCTCATAAGGGAAATATGAATAATTAATCATAACTAGTTATAATTAATTATAAATATTTAGATCCACTGTAGATATTTACTTGACCTCTCAGGGTCAACTGTCTGTCAATTCTAAGAATGTTAATTTCCTGGTTAAGGGAAATAACTTTCTTATTGTACAATTCTACAAAAGCTTGTAGCGTATATCTGCATGATTAAGTGACTCCAGTTATGAGCAAACAATGAACAACGTCAAGTGTGATACAAGTAAGACTTTATTAACTACATAAACACTTAAACTAGTCTAACATACTACATAAACACACACACACACACGCATACAGTTGGTATAGGAAAGGGTTAAAGCTTAACGCAGTAAAGAGAAGAGAAATAAGAATATGAAACTATGGTACCATTTGATATTCAGCAGATCTACCGCCTGAAGGAAACATCAGATTCTTAGTTCAAACACACCTTTGTAAAAAGGTGCAAATGTTACTTAATGTATCAATTAATAAGACTTAGTTTGATACTTGCACGTCTCGTCTGTCTGCAAGAGTGGTTTGATGCAATTTGAAGGTTCAAGTTGATCTTTGCTGAAGTTGGTTGATGAAAAAGAACCAGTTTGAGTCAGAGAATCTTGGTGAATGGAAAAGTCAAGGCCGAAGCCTGGCACGAACTTAGGGGGTTGCAGAAGCGTTCTAGCTCATGTCTTCATCTTAGAATCTAACCGAACCACCGACTCTGGGCGGGTCCCTGAGTGTGAGGCCTTTATGCTGTAGAAGATTCCCGCCTCTCAAAATGGGCTTGTCCAATGAGAAAGGTCGACGCCACACACACCAGAGTTGACATACTGGGGATTCTTATATACAAAACATTTGTGTTGAAGCATGGTAATTTGCATATGGAACTTGAATTGAAATTACTAAAGATTCTTAGGACACTAATATATTGCCTATGTACCAACATGCTCATTTAGATCATCAGAAGCGAATTCATAGATACTAAACATGGTAGGGTTACATATAGGCAAGATGACAGGAATGTGTGTTTCCATCATAAGCCTGCATAAAACCATATTAAATCTCAAAGACAACATACACAATGACCTCAAGGATATGTGTATTCAATCAAAGAAAGGTTTTCCTATGGATTATTTAGAAAAATAATCATTTCTACTGGGCACTGTGTCTCTTTCTAATTCAAAGGCATTGATTTTCCCTACTCACATTCCATTAAGTCGTAAATGGCTCTGGTCTAGCAAAGGTGACGTGGTTGCCATGGTAACCAGGGGCCTGTGGTCAAAATTCACAGACATCACATGAGTGCGGCGGAAAAAAAAAAAAAGACAGGTCTAGTGAGTGAGGGGTCTGTGACACATGTTAATCCAATGAATAATTGATTTGTTAAATCAAATGAAAAATTGTGTTTTTGATTGGTCCAGATACTACAAAATCCCATTGGGGGGGTTCGAACGTTTTTGTCCATAGAATAGACAACAACGAGCGATGTCTAGGTGCAGAACAATCGAACACACACCGGCCACTCACGGCTGGGAGCCAGTGGTTGAGCCTCTTTGGCTGTTGGTGCCTCCAGAAGTGGTTGTGGTGCCGTGGTGGATGCTGTCAGGGGGGGGGGGGATGGTGTGCTGTGGTGATATAAGGCAATACAGCAACGAGTGTGGGGGTGTCCATCGAGGCTACATGGCAGGCCGTTGTCGAGGCTGTTCACCTGTCAGCCTATGTGGATGAAGGCAGGAGAGCAGCAGGTGGTTGTTAGACCTCTGTTTTGCCCCAACGTCACTAGCGAGTCATTACGAGTTAATGATTTTCTGTGTGTCAAAGCAAGTAATAAAAAAAGGCGGCAGAACAGTCGCACATAGGGAAATTGTGGTCATTGTGTGGGCGGTCACAGAGGCGACACGACTTGAGCTTGCCTGAGTTGTGTTGGTAGAGGGTTCACAGTTGGGCATGTGGGCCCGTTGCTCAATTCAACGTTGTCTGGCTGCTTCTGGGTGTGTCGACCGGTTTCAAGGGATGCTCTTCCCTTGGAGGGGTCTGATGCTGTGTTTGATGTCAGGCAAGGAGTCAGAAGTTTGTCCTCCTCAGTACTCCTCAGTTGAGTTTTGTACAAGGAGCTCTTTTGCAAGTGTCAGCAGATCCTGTAACCCAGAAGTAGGCGTGTCCAGCTGTCAACAAAAAACTGGTACCTCCATTCGGCACCTGTTTGAGGTGTGATGAGGATGTTGTGGTGTACTGCTTTTTTACATACCGTGGTGTTTGCGGATAGATGCTTTTTCATGGGTCTGTTGCCATGGTGATGGCTCTGTCCTTTTCTGGCTAGGGGCTTTCTGTAGAAGGTTTTTGCATTGTGGCAATGCTGGGTGCCTTCTGGTGCCCGCTTTGTATTCTGAGTTGTGAAGTTCAGAATCAGCAGTGATCAGTCCTTGTTCAGACTCTGGGTCTGAGAATTCTTTTATGATGGCTTGTTTAAACTGCTGGTGTGACTGCAGGATCAGTTCCTTTGATGTTCTCAAGGTCTCTGCAGTATTTAGGTTTCCAGATGTATTGTCTCTGGCCAGCTCATTGGGGTCTGTGGGGTCACACAGTGTGTGTGTGTCTGCAGTGATCCCTCTTGAAAAGGTCCCTGCCCCACCGTACAAACAAAAAAAAAAAATTGTGGCTACTGGTTGTGACGTGTGAACAGTGGGCTCTCGCCCCCCCCCCTCACAGGTTCGGTAACAAAGAAAGACTCTGGCTGAGGGGTTTGGCTGCTTGCAGGGAAGTTTCTGTTCGTTGTTTTCCTCCCTGTCTGTCACCATTGTGGTCTGGCAAGCATATTCCAGTCATTAAATAGATGACAATATGAATTCACGCGGCTGCTTGCAGGTTGGCATTCAGCTCGTTGCGTTGTTTCGGTTCGCCTGAATTTAACTTTTTTTCTTTCTGCAGCTGCAGAGGTTTTCAGGGTTTTCAGGGAAACAATGCCTTGTGAAGAAATCCTATCAAGCAAAAGGCTTTGGCTCCCCCCTTCGTAAAAAAACAATAAATGCACAGGCGTGGATGGCTTGCACTGCTGGCGACCGATATTAAGCCGGCTGTCTTTTGCTTAAGTCTAAGCGCAGTCGGTAGGACTGTTTAAATTCTTTCTGAACCAAATCAAGCTCAAGCTCCTCTTTAATTGCTGATTCAGGGTTTGGACCTCAGTTCTGGCTGCATGCAGATGGCCTTCTAAGTCCTTATCTCTAGTGTCTCTCTCATTAATTTCCACATATGCTGTTTTTAACAGTGACTTTGTGTGAAACAGTTCTCTTTCCAAGTCCTGTCTAATGGCTTTTTCCAGCGGCGCTTGGTGTCCAGTAGCTGTTAGAGCCTCCTGAAGACTGGTGATTTCCTTCTGTCGTACCATTCTGTGAGGTTCTTTGCATCCTTTCTGTGCTTTCTCTCGTTGAGCAGGTTTCAGTTCTCTGTAGAATTCTGTGACTTGCAGTTTCAGCTCATTTTTTTTTTTTGTTTTTTTTTTGTATTAAACCTCCTGTCTAAGGCCTGAGGGTGTAGGCCGATGAGAGATGATGCTAGTCCAGAAAGAAGGTCCTGGGGTTCAGGCTGGGTGTCAGGTGTTCACTTATGTCGCAGTCTCGCTGTTGCTTTCTTTGCCATTGCAGGTCATTGGCTGCTTTGAGCTGAATGATGTCCATTACAAATATAATGCGTAAAGGGGCTGGGCTAAGTTTTTCCAGGTTGTCCTGGTGAGCTGGCAGGGCTGGATGTCTGTGGAATGTCTGTGACATACTGGCACACTTGTGGGAACACCAGTGAGAGAGAGACACAAGGCAAATGCAGTTACGTACAGAGGTGTTAAACTATCTCTATGGGGAACGGCTGTGTAGACCATGTAAGGTATGAAATAGCTGGTGAGAGGCAGCTAGTGAGGCAGGGTGCCATGTTTTTGTGTTCGTGAACACAAAGAAAGAGTTTGAGTAACTTTGTTGAGGGGGGCCGTAAGCAGGGGTCAGCTGAAGACCGGGCTATACATGTAGTCAAACTATAAATTAAAACACTGATGGTTCACGGGTTTTGTCACTATAACGAAACTGAAATAAAATAAGATGAAATCAAAAAGGAAAAGGAAGAAGTAGGACTATTTATTGTTTTTTCTTCTAAGAGGATATGACTAGGGCAACAGGTGTCGCTTGTGGGTGTGCGTATAGACTAGGAAGGTAGACCTGTCATTGTGAGTCGTAAACTATCAGGAAGTAGAGAGATAGACCAAACAGACGATAGCCAACTACCTCATCAAAAGAAAAAGAAACAGTGGGAATAGTTTCTAGTTTTATGTTAGCCTACATCGTGTAATGAAGCCGGAAAATCTCGGATTGCCCCGGAATCCGCATGTATTATGCCTTCCACGAGGAGTGAGGACGATAAGAAGAACAACCTGGATTAAGGCTAGAACAACAATGCACACCTAGTCAACAAACTCGTGCGTAAGGAAACAGAAACAGTTAGCTCTGACACTACTTGTAAATCGAAGCCATGACACATCGCTCGTAAAACGGAAACATCGCACTGACAGGGTCAGATTCAGTAAAAAGTGAGTCGCGGTAGACAAAAAGTGAAGAAGATAACTTGGAAGTAAAAACGAACAAAAGGGGTCCTAATAGCTGTAGAATAAAAAAAAAAAAAATTTTAATTAATTAAATCTCAAATTTAATAAAAAATACATTTAGCTGAATTGGTACATTCACGCTAAACAAAATGTAAATAAATGCAATAAAATTAAAAAGAGGTAGAATAAAGTCAAAACTAAAATAAACAATAACACAAGTAAAAACCAAAGTATGTAGAGAGAGAGAGAGAGAGAGAGATTTGAAAGTTACACTTTACATCGGATGCTAACAGCTATCAGTAGAGGTAAAGGGCTTAGCTTAAATGCCTTTGCAGCTGCTAAAGAGTTAGCGTTTGCTACACGCAGTTCTTTGTTTACACACAGGTCTGTGAAGTGGGTGCTGTTGTTAGATTAACCGGAAGAGTCTGCTCACATTTCCGGGGTCATGTGTTGCTAGGAGACCAATGCAAGTTCACAACAGGTGCAGGTGGAGCAGACTGGCACTGCTGTGAGCATGCATGGGAAACTCATGTGGGGCATAACAGTCAGTTATGACATGTCCCGTACAAATTCATTCACTAATCAAAACAGCACATTCACTTCACAGGCAATGGTGGATTCATAGTTAGCTATGCTAGAATAAACCATTAATTTTACGTAAAAGTAAAAATTAAATACAATGATACGTAACACATAATAAGGCCTTAAATTAGTGTAATGAGGAGCATCGCTCAGATCACCTGCACAGTGCTGAAAAGGGGATTTCTTCGCCCAAGATCAAACCGATTCATTCTGGTACCATTTATAAGAGCTGCTAATCCCGAGATTTCGTCGACAGAAAATAGACTTATGCTCCACTAAAAACAGAGATTAGGATTTCTTCGCTAAAAACAGGTTAGTTTCTTATCGTACGATTTAAAAACATAATAGCACTGAAAACTTTCTACTGCTTGTAGGAAGGCATATTCAAGCTATAGTTTTATCTGATTTTGATCAGAAACTGGTATGTGCATGGATAAGAATTTACTAAAACTTATTAGCCAGACACATAAGATTGATTACTCTGGTCTGCGTGCATGCAATGTTTAAAACGCCGCCACAGTTCTAAATTATGCCAGGAAGATGATGACCTTTGTGAGCTTTTTGTAGCCATAACTCTCAATTGAGTCATGAGTCTGTGGTACTCTTCCCTCAGTGTCCATTTGCTTTCAGCTCAGTAGGTGGTCGTCAGCCCTGGATAGGGGGTGTTCCTCACAACGCCTGGACAGTCCTCTTTGGTCTGCAATCTGGGCAGTTAGTCTGAGCATCTGCAACTTGTGTTGAGAGTAAGGGCTAGAGACTACTACAAGATCAAAACAGAGTGTGGAGCTAGGTTTTACAGCTAGGTTTTGCCAGGTGTGCTTAGCTGAAGTATTTGGTTATTTTTGGGTCAGCATATGTTTGCTGAAAAGGACGTAAACAGGTTTTTGATTGATGACTTAAGACTACTATCAAATTATTGTCAAATTATCACTCAAAATTTACTGACGGTTCCCCAAACAGGCTCAATCTCTGAGGAAGTGAAGTAGAAGAGGGAAAAGGAAAAGGAGAGCATTTCTATTCAGATTATGCTTATTATTTGGTGCTCAGGACGATAGTTATGCCCTAGTATTTGTCTAGATGGCTTGTGTAACAGGGTCATAAAATTAGAACACGTTGAAAATAAACAAATCAAAAATAAAAGTGTCTCTGGTTCATTTTGAGGTTCAGAGAGATCATCAAATCAAAGTGGAACAAAAGGGGGCATAACATGTAAATGGATTTAAAATTAGCTGACTGCTATTATTAAAACAGGGTAATCAATCTGGTATTAGGAACAATCAGTAGCACTAGTGATTAACTGTAAGATTTGTGTTGGGCAACACACCATGTCTGGTCACAGCTGCTGCGTGTTCAGCTCCCATGCTGGAGCCAGCCATGTGTGTGCCCCGCCCTCCGTAGCACGTTATTCACTGTGTCACTAAAAACACCCAATAACTTAATGTTTCTTCTCTAGATAGACAGTTAAAATATAAATTTAGATTTAATTAACTAGTAACTGAGCAATAGCATTCAGGAAGGATACATCTAAGATAGTTAAATTCGCTGAGATGAATTGAAGATTGGTAAACATAGAAAAAGAAGAAAAAAATGACAAGAAAGTGAAAAATCAGAAACCAGGGATTAGGTTAAGTTCAAATTACTTCACACTGCATACACACATGCTGTATTTAAAAGCTTCAATTAAAGAGTGCTAACCCCTAATTGTTAAAGCTATTTGGTAGCTTAGCCTAAAATGAAACTATGCTAAGTCGTGTTCGCTTAGCTGCTTCAGTTGGTTTGTTTACAACATGGCGTGTTGTGCTATGTGAAGTTAGCGCTTCCTGTGACAAGTCATTGTCATGGTAACCAATGCATGCCAGTGCAATTCAAGCAGCTTTAGTGTCTGCCTATTTCAAAGAAGTTGTCCACAGTTTTAAAATGTGGTGCTTTCAGTCCTTCAAGACTTGTTGCATTAAATAAGCACTTGTGAGTGCTTCTCTAATTTAACAATAAACTTCTTGCACTTGTTTAAAGAATAACAAAACGGGTTTACTGTAAGTTAAAGCCGGTTTAAACATATATGTAGTTAGGGTGAGGTATATACAACACAAAATCTCGCACCTGATACTGACAGATCCAGCAGTGATTCACAGTTACACATTATTTTCCTCAGCGAGTGAAACCAGTAATGACCCCAGATGGCCGAGGCTTGTATCGACAGTCAAGTGTAGATTAATTCTCAATCGAATTAGGGGTAAACTATAAGGTAACCTTTACGTTCAATAAAATACACGAGAAGAGGATCAACAGCTCAATACTACCAATTTGATCATAAACTGTCCTGGGTAGATTTCATTACTAAAAGGCATGTGCGAAACGAGACTGAAGAGAAAATTTAAACAATACTGCAATGTTGGTTCAGATTTCAATAATCACTAAAGCATGATACATTGGTCAGTTTGAAACAATGAGCTCGTGCTTGACTTAATATAATAACCAGCTCTGTGCTTCTTTTCAGAACAGATTTACGTGCTTTAATAGCGAAATTGGTTCAGTTTCTAGAAATAGATTAAGTGCGTAAATGGACCTGTCCAATTAAGTAAGAAGAAAATGCTAATAAGGTGACTTCCAACATACTACAGTAATAAGCTTAACCAATTCAGCCCCACCTTAGCTGCAATGTTAAACAAGTACACAAATAGGGACACACGAGGCTGTGGCTGAAGGTCCAGTGCGGGCAGCCATATTAAAGGTTGAGCAGTGTTGTAGGCTCATAAACGCATCACTTTTCATCGGTGCGCCAGATTCCTCCACCAATCTTAGCACGAATCAGCTCGATAAGAGATAGGGGGGGGATGAATATTAATCAATCCCAACGTTCTATTTATTATGAATATTTTAGATCCGCTGTAAGTATTTACTTTACCTCTCAGGGTCAACTGTCTTGTCAGTTCTAAGAATGTTAATTTCCTGGTTACGGGAAATAACTTTCTTACTGTACAATTCAATAAGTTTGTAACGTAAATCTGCATGATAATTGACTCCGGTTATGTGACCAACAGTGGCCACAAAACCAAGTGTGATACAAGTAAGAAGGAAAAAAAGACTGTTCATTGGAACTAGGCTACAGGATAGGCGCGATTAGACGATCGAGGGGGACATACTACAGAAACACTATAAACTGTTCTCAAGAAACTCCACACCTAACCACACCCACACATACACGCATACAGTTGGTATAGGAAAGGGTTAAAGCTTAACGCAGTAAAGAGAAGAGAAATAAGAATATGAAACTATGGTACCATTTGATATTCAGCAGATCTAAAGCCTGAGGGAAAACGTCAGATTCTTAGTTCAAAAACACCTTTGTAAAAAGGTGCAAATGGTCCCTAATGTATCAATTAATAAGACTAAGTTGAATACGTTGCACGTCTCATCTGTCTGAAAGAGAGGTTTGATGCAATCGAAGGTTCAAGTTGATCTTTGCTGAAGTTGTTTGATGAAAAAGAACCAGTTTGAGTCAGAGAATCTTGGTGAATGGAAAAGTCAAGGCCGAAGCCTGGCACGTACTTAGAGGGTTGCAGAAGCGTTCTAGCTTATGTCTTCATCTTAGAATCTAACCGAACCACTGACTCTGGGCGGGTCCTTGGTGTGAGGCCTTTAAGGTCTGGGAAGATTCACGCCTCTCAAGATGGGCTTGTCCAATGAGAAAGGCTGACGTCCCAAGTGGGAGTTTGGACATACTGGGGAGTTTTATGACTCTTTGTTGTGGAAGCTTGGTCATTTGCATATGGAACTTGAATCTAAATTACTTAATGATTCTAAGAACACTAATATATTGCCTATGTACCAACATATAATACACACTCTCGTTTAGATCATCAGAAGACAAATTCATAGATACTAAACATGGTAGGGTTACATATAGGTAAGATGACAGGAATGAGTGTTTCCATCATAAGCCTGCATAAAACAGTATAAAATCTCAAAGACAACATACACAATGACCTGAAGGATATGTGTGTTCATTCAAAGAAAGGTTTTCTTATGGATTAATTAGAGAAAAGTCCATTTCTACTGTGCATTGTGTCTCTTCCTAATAAAAAGGCAGTGATTTTCCCTACTTACATTCCATTAGGTCGTAAATGGCTCTGGCCTAGCAAAGGTGTCGTGGTCATTCGCAGACATCCTGGCGCCCAGTCTATTGGGTGAGGGGACTGTGACGACTTGTTAATCTAATGAATAACTGATTGTTAAATCAAATGAAAAATTGTGTTTTTGATTGGTCCAGACGCTACAGGACCGACTACAGGTTTTTTATGCAGCGTTTTTGTTTCCTTTTTTCCTCATTCCTCTGTCACCATGGACAATCCTAATGTTGCCCTGTTATGCCTGGAGCGGGACCGCTCCCTAGAGACTCCCACCAGGGATTTTTAGGAGTTGGCATGACTAACGCACTGTCCAGACTGCTCGCTTTGTGTGTTTTACATCTCAAGCCTCAGCGAGTGGTCTAAGGCACGCCTCTCCGGGTGCGGTCCTCGGGACAACTTCGCCGCGTGTGTGGAGTGGGTGCTGGAGAATAACGGACTATACTTCTCCGTCTGCCCCGCTGGTGAGGACATCTCCAGCCCCACTCCCAAACCAGAGACCAGCCAGCCGTCATCCTGCTGCATGGAGCTATTGCCAGAGCCCACCGCAGACGGAGAGCTTGAGCCCACCGCGACACGAGAGCCAGCGTGCAAAAACGCGACTGAGCCGATCGTCGCCCAGGAGCGGAGCACTTGGCCAGATCCTCGGAATTGTCTGACCAGGTGTGTGAGCCGGCTACATCGCCCGTTCCCGAGGGAGTTTTGGTGGAGATCGAGGGCTTGGAGGGAAGCCCCGCCCACACTCCTGCCGCTGAGGGTGAGCTGCAGCTGGCCTCTAGGAATTATTATGAGGGACTAATGGACATCTTTGATATAGACCTAATAGGCTGGTTTGGGGAGGTATTACCCAATTTTCCAGAGTCTCCTATGTCTCCGCTGGTTCCGTCCAGCCCTGAATCTCCTGCGTCTCCGCTGGTTCCGCCCAGCTCCTGTTCTCCTGTGATCCATCCCAGCCTCCCTCTCCCGCCTCCTCTTAAACCAGCCAGTTCCTCAGCCCAATCCCCACTGGTGCCTGTCAGTCCCTCAGCTCACCCTCAGTGAGATTTCCCCTGTCTCTGCCTCCAACCTTCGGCTTTGAGCTCCACCGTGGCCCATCATCCCACTGGCTCCACCAGGCTCCCTCGTCCCTCTGACTCCACCTTGGTCAGTTGTCGACCATCCGCCGCCTCGGGACTCCACTCCTCTGGCTTCGCCTCGTCACTTCGTCCCTCTGGCTCTGTTCAGCTCCGCCTTCATCCTCAGTTGCTCCGTCTCCGCCGCGGTCTTCCGGAGCTCTGCCTCGGTCGCCTGAGCCTTCAGCTCCACCTTGGCCCTCCGGATCCTCAGTGTCGCCCTGGCTCTCCGTCTGCTCGGCTCCATCCTGGGCTCCTCTTCCATCGGCTCAGTCTCTGTCAGTTGTCCCCAAGGTGTCGTTAAGGCCTTCTCCACCATGGCTCCTCCCTCTCTTGACTCCACCATGGGGCTTCGTATTGACTGGTCTCGTGACAAACATCTGGCTTCTCCTGCTTCTGGCATTCCCTTGGCTCCTCCCACCCTCCACTCCCCATGGACTTATTTTTTGGACTCTTTTTGTTTCTGCCCCTCTCCTGCTCCACGCCCTCCTCCTGAGCCCCCCCACCCTCCACTCCCTCCCTCCCTCACTGAGTTGTGGAATATGTTACGGCGCAGGGACTTTCCAGGAGGGGCGAAAAAAAAAAAAAACCCTGGTGTTGGGGACATGCCCTGTTGTTTTCAGTTAGCCTGTTCCCCTGTGACCTAGTTTCTGTCTCTTGCTGATTGTTTCATTTGGTTCAGGTGTGTGTCATCATTATCATCATTAACTTCCCTTTAACATCATTAACATCATTAACTTCCCCTAACTTCCCCCCAGGGCTCCATTTTGGGGTCTATTTTGTTCTCCCTGTATATGCTCCCCTTAGGACATATTTTTAGGAAATTTGGTATAACTTTTCATTGTTATGCAGACGATACGCAAATGTATCTACCTTTGAAACGAAGAGATACTTGCTCTTTAGCACCCCTATTGCAGTGTCTTGAGGAAATTAAGGCCTGGATGGCACTAAATTTCCTTAATTTTAATGAAAATAAAACAAAAGTTATACTGTTTATGCCGGGAGGTACTTGTGAGTTATCAGATTTGGACCTTGGAGAAATTGAAGCCACTTGTGAAGCCCTATGTAAAAAAATGTAGGTATTATCATAGACTGTGATTTTAAATTGGACAAACAGATTAACTCAGTAGTTAAATCCTGTTTTTTCCAATTGAGACAACTCACCAAGGTGAAATCTTTCCTGTCTTCTAAAGACTTTCAAAGAATAGTCCATATTTTTATTTCAACTCATCTGGATTATTGTAATGGCCTCTATATAGGTATAAGTCAGGCCTCTCTCCAGACTGCAGATGGTCCAGAATGCAGCAGCTCGATTGCTGACAGGTACACGAAAGCGGGAACACATCACCCCCGTTCTTGCCTCTCTTCGCTGGTTACCTGTCCATTTCAGGATTCAGTTTAAGATTTTGGTATTTGTTTTTAAATCTCTTAATGGTTTAGCACCTAAATATCTGTCCGACCCGATTAAGCTGTATGCTCCTCTAAGAGCACTTAGGTTTGCTGACCATTTGCTTTTAGTTGTCCCACGGGTAAAGTTGAAGAGCAGGGGTGACCGAGCATTTGCAGTGGCGGCCCAAAGCTCTGGAATAGCTTGCCCCTCTACATTAGACAGGCTCAAACACTTGCTGTTTTTAAATCTAGCCTAAAAAATTTTTATAGTCTGGCATTTGACGTTGCATGAGAGCTGATTTCTTCTATTGTTTTTATGGTGTCTTATTGTCTTTTTATTGTGTTGTTGACTGTTTGTATATTAGACATTTTTATTATTTTATGTGTGTACAGCACTTTGATAAACACTTGCTGTTTTTTAAAAAAGTGCTTTATAAATAAACTTTGACTTTATTAGTTGTGTCCTGTTCTCAGTTTAGGGTCTGTTCTCGTCTATGTGATGTTGGTTAACTTGCCTGTCTCCTGGATTTTCTAATTAAAATACCTTTTTGTTGATCTCACACTCCATTCTATCTGGCGTTAAAGCAATATATATTAATACATCTACACCTGCGCACGACACCATGTTCTTTATAATAGAAATATATATAAGGTTGTAACAAGCGAAAAAACACGAATTAACACAAAAACTCATCGTTACTTGGCAGCGGCAGTGTGTTCCACAAGAATTAGCCCATGGTTTTGATTTACTTCAAATAATAATTTACAAAGAATTATTAAGATATTTTTTGTGGTTATAAAAACAGACCATGCATTATATGAAAACAATGACGCAATAATGATTGCTTATAACAACACTGGTTATAACACTGTTAAAATACATAATGTAGGCTAATAAAAAATATACAATTTATGTACAATACATTTTTTACCCAGGCCTGCAAATAGCCAAGGCTGCTACCTTACAGACAATCACGTCCTTATTATAAGCGATTGGCGCAAACTGTAATTCAATATTCATGAATCTTTCATTTGGCCAGCTTTTTGCTATAGATGACACATGTGTACAGCCTCTATAATTTCTTCAACAAACATATGTGGACATCACAACCCTTACAAAAATTAACCATAGTTTTATCGTAGTAAACCTGCTTAGTTTTCTTTTGTGTGATTCTTGAATGCTTGAGACTATAAAATCAACTGACAACTCAGAAAACTGTATTAATAAAATAATAGCCATAGGTATCTGTCTAGAGCTACAATTGTAATTTGTAAATAATACAATTTATTTATTTATTTACTTTTATATTTTATAAGTTCTATTTTGACCCTTTATAGTATGTTTTTTTTGGGGTTTTGTTTTTATTTACTTCCCCATAAATTTGAGGAAGGGTCTCACAACATACCATCCTGCTTAGTCGACCATTTGGCCAGCACCACGGCCCGCCATGGCACAAGACTTGGAACCAGAAAAGTCTTCTGCAAATCTGACCTGTGTTGCAGCAGGGAATTTAACTCATGCCATTCTGATTTCGTCTGCCAGAAGGAGAACTGCCCCCTGAACAAGCTGGTTTCGTGCCCAGGAATGGTGGTATTCTCCATTTATGCACCATGGATTTTTGATTCCTTGCCATTGTCGCCTTTGTGCTTATTAGTTGGGGACACTTGAACTGATTGCAGCATACACTAATAGTAACCAGACTCTATTATTCTTACAAAAACTTGAATTATGACAAAAGCCGATTTCCTGTTTGACATGTAAAGTTGCTTTGACACATCAGTATTATAAAACGCTATACCAAAAAATTTGGCTTGGCTTTTTTTTTTGGGACTTGACATTGATGTTGGTGACAAATCTCACGAGTAAACCCAGGTTTTCCGGTAGTAGATAATTAGATCCGTTCAAGCGTGAGATTATGAGGGCTTAAGTTGAGTATTTGCTCCAGAATGGTTTTGCAAAGCCTAGTGAAAGTCCCTGGAGTTCATCTTGCTTATTAGTCCCAAAACCAGATTCAACTTTTCGCTTTTGTAACGACTAATCGAAAGGTTAATAGTATCACTAAGCCTTAATCCTTTTTCCATGCCGGGGCGTTTTTAGAAGACTCTGTAGACCGAGCGGATTTAGCTTAAGTATGTAACTAAGCTTGATCTGTTGAAAGGACTAGCACGTTCCTGTTAACACCACGGCTTCAGAATTTTTTCTGCCCTATCATAATGACAGATAATTCTTATAACTCTGTCCTCACCTTTGTGATGCCCAATGCACCAACTGCGAAGGTTGTCCAGAGGTTGTGCAAAGTACTGACTTAATATTCCAAAACTGTGCAGCGTACTGGATGACATAGTCATCTATTGGATGGGTGGCAAGAACATCCTAAAGTCCCTCAAGTGTATTTTCCAAAATTTGGAATGGCTTAAAGAACAAATGCCAGCCACTGTTTGACTCCCCTGCACACCTGAGCTCCATTTTCCCATTGAAGGAAAAAGCACCCCAGATCATAATGGAGCCTCCTCCACTGTGCTGAGTAGAAAACATCTCCAGTGGGATCTCCTTGTCATGCCAGTAACACTGGAAGCCATCAGGACTATCCAGGTTAAATTTTTTCTCGTCAGAGAGTAAAACTTTCTTCCACCTTTCAATGTTCCATGTTTGGTGCTCCCTTGCAAATTCCAAATGAGCAAGTTTTTGGCGTGGGAGGAGACATGGCCTTTGAAGACGTTCTTTGTTCAAGCCCTTCTCTCGCAGATGCTGTCTTATGGTTATTGGGCTGCAGTCGGCAAGCCATTTTTATTTATTTATTTATTTGAAATAACAGTGGAGTGTAGGTAGATGTAGTTACAAGTCTGGGTGCAGCAGCAGTTCACCCTCTACTACAGAAGATTATAGAGACAAAAATGTTGAATAATTGAGATGCCCCTCGCTGGTCACATGAGACAGTCATGAGACAGTTTACAGCAACATCAAGCTCGGCCAGAGCTGAATCTCATATTAGCCTCAGGATAGGTGTGGGTCATGGTTCACGGGCCTGTGTGTTCATCCTGTTTGTCTTGTCATGTTTTCTGTCACTTGTTGGTGGCGTTCGTTGCTGGGGAAACACTGCTCAGCTGAAGAGTTTATTAATCCAGCACACTTGAGGCTCGTCAGTGCTGCTATATATGTGGAGTGTTTGCTCTTGTCTTTTGTCAGATTTTTTGGTGTTCTTACCTGCTGTGTTTTTGCTTCGTCCAGTTTTTGTCTCCAGTTCACTGTGTCATTGTTTGTTCCTGTTTCCTGCCTGGATTCTCTCTGCTCCTTTCTCTGGAATTATCGGGACTCTTCTTCAGCAGACAACACTCAGCCCATCCCTTACGAAAATTAACCATGGTTTTATTACAGTAACCATAGTTAAACTATGGTTTTTGTAGTAAAACCATAGTAGCTACATAATAAACCATGGTTTAACTATGGTTTTTGTAGTAAAACCATAGTAACTACATAGTAACTACAAAAGAACCATGGTTTACTACAGTAACCATAGTTAAACTATGTTTTTTTGTAGTAAACCCATAGTAACTATAAAATTAACCATGGTTTTTGTAGTAAAACCATTGTAACTATGAAATTAACCATGGTTTTACTGCAGTAACCATGATTTATCTATGGTTTTTGTAGAAAACCATAGTAATTGCAAAATGAACCATGGTTTACCACAGCATTTGCAGTAGAACCATTACAAAATAACCCATGGTTTTTCTACAGTATTAACTACAGATTTAGTTATTTCTTACTCTTAAAAATTAGGGCTCAATAAAATAATCATAATTAATCGCATGATTTCTGAAAATTAAACAATAATCAAATTTAGCAAATGTGTTGTCAGTTATTACAACAAATAACATTATAAAACTCAGCTTTGACATGTTTTACCTATGAATGTAAACATGCAATAGGCATCCTTTTTCAGATAAGACCACCTCCTATGAAAATACAGCCGTAATATCAGATGCATGTTTTAAAATGAACAGTGAACGACTAAAAAGCGGTTTGTGTGACACAACGTGAAACCAGACCTCATTTGCCCCAACCGAAAGCATATTAACAGTGTTCTGAATCCTTTGATTTAACAGGGACTTTAACTAAGGGACCAGCACCAGTTCAATCGAGAGGATGTGGTGCTGGTCCTTCAAGAGTCAATCTAAACCTGTCCATCTATAAAGCCTATGATTCTTATTAAGTGGGGGGTCATATTTCAGGATGTCATAGCAAAGTCTCTAAGAACCTGACACCTTGCACTTCTGGAGTCGCCAGAAGTAGGTTGCTGTTCTGGACAATGGTGGCGCTGGAGACTAAAAGTGTCCCTGATGGTTTCACACCTAATTCTTAATTCCTGATTTTTTTTTGCAGTTAATATGCATCTTTTCTTCTTGGCCTGTTTTAGTCTGACCCTGCTGGAAAAAATGAGTGTTTTGCTGTCCAATGGTCACGCCTTAATTTTGCAATTTCTAGTATTGCATCCTTGTGGGCATTTAATAATTTTTGACTTTTCAATCTGAGTCAAATCTCTTTTTTTTCCCTTCCCATTTTACCTTAAAAGAAAAAAAAAAAAAAAAAAAAACTGCCTGTTTATTATGCACACCTGAATATAAGACGTTTTTCATTTTCAGCATTCCTTAATTACAGTGGGGAAAAAAAGTATTTAGTCAGCCACCAATTGTGCAAGTTCTCCCACTTAAAAAGATGAGAGAGGCCTGTAATTTTCATCATAGGTTTACCTCAACTAAGATGCCAGAAAATCACATTGTAGGATTTTTTTAAAGAATTTATTTGCAAATTATGGTGGAAAATAAGTATTTTGTTATTGACCAAATACTTATTTTCATCTCAATACTTTGTTATATACTTTTTGTTGGCAATGACAGAGGTCAAAGTTTTCTGTAAGTCTTCACAAGGTTTCACACACTGTTGCTGGTATTTTGGCCATTCCTCCATGCAGATCTCCTCTAAAACAGTAATGTTTTGGGGCTGTCGCTGGAAAACACGGATTTTCAACTCCCTCCAAAAATTTTCTATGGGGTTGAGATCTGGAGAAAGGCTAGGCTAAATGCTTCTTACGAAGCCACTCCTTCGTCTCCCGGGCGGTGTGTTTTTTGGGACATTGTCATGCTGAAAGACCCATCCACGTTTCATCTTCAATGCCCTTTCTGATGGAAGGAGGTTTTCACTCAAATTCTCACGATACATGGCCCCATTCATTTTTTTGTTTACACGGATCAGTCGTCCTGGTCGATTTGCAGAAATACAGCCCCAAAGCATGATGTTTCCACTCCCATGCTTCACAGTAGGTATGGTGTTCTTTGGATGCAACTCAGCATTCTTTCTCCTCCAAACTCGACAAGTTGAGTTTTTACCAAAAAGGTCTATTTTGGTTTCATCTGACCATATGACATTCTCCAATCCTCTTCTGGATCATCCAAATGCTCTCTAGCAAACTTCAGATGGGCCTGGTCATGTACTGGCTTAAGCAGGGGGACACGTCTGGCACTGCAGGATTTGAGTCCCTGGCGGCGCAGTGTGTTGGTAGCCTTTGTTACTTTGGTCCCAGTTCTCTGCAGGTCATTCACTAGGTCCCTGGGTTCTGGGATTTTTGCTCACAGTTCTTGTGATCATTTTTGACCCCACGGGGTGAGATCTTGCGTGGATCCCCAGATCGAGGGAGATTATCAGTGTCTTGTATGTCTTCCATTTTCTAATAAATGCTCCCACAGTTGATTTCTTCACACCAAGCTGCTTACCCATAGCAGATTCAGTCTTCCCAGCCTGGTGCAGGTCTACAATTTTGTTTCTGGTGTCCTTTGACAGCTCTTTGGTCTTGGCCATGGTGGAGTTTGGAGTGTGACTGTTTGAGGTTGTGGACAGGTGTCTTTTATACTGATATCGAGTTCAAACAGATGCCATTAATACCGGTAACGAGTGGAGGACAGAGGAGCCTCTTAAAGAAGAAGTTAATAAATCTTGCTTGTTTGTAGGTGACTAAGTACTTTTTTTACTGAGGAATTTACCAATTAATTCTTAAAAATCCTACAATGTGATTTTCTGGATTTTTTTTTCCTCATTTTGTCTCTCA
Organism: Sinocyclocheilus anophthalmus; assembly: GCA_018155175.1. NCBI lineage: Eukaryota > Metazoa > Chordata > Actinopteri > Cypriniformes > Cyprinidae > Sinocyclocheilus > Sinocyclocheilus anophthalmus. The sequence continues at coordinate 22,243 of JADLZN010005635.1, forward strand.
TATTTGAGGTATACCTATTGTGAAAATTACAGGCCTCTCTCATCTTTTAAAGTGGGAGAACTTGCCACAATTGGTGGCTGACTACATACTTTTTTGCCCCACTGTATAATATCACATAAATGATTAAATAACAAATTAATAGTATTATGATCATTGTGTGGGTTGGAATTGTAAATGTACTTGGAAAAAATATGATCAGAATAGAACTGCATATAATTATGCATGCCGGTACATGCACTTTGATTGTTTTTCCTAACAACTATAGTGGGTTAGCCTAAGCAGTCTGTTCAAAGGACAGGTGCGAAACTAAGTTTTTCCATTATGTTCAATTGTGTTGACAATTGGGAGACATACTGCCTTTTTTTACCCTAATCTTAATGAAAACACATTTGTTTTGAGGTGATGAACAGGACAGCAATTGTTTCAAGGTCTCTCCGTTTACCGTCCTCACAAATTCCCCAGCCGCCACTGCACTCAAATGTTAGTCTTTGGCCTTGCTATGTTATTTGTTTAGTATTCTGTTCAGAATTGTGGGAGATTGTGGATCTACAATTAAATGATTATTAATTATCCAGAACGTGGAAAACATATGTCAACTTAGCATGTTCCTAATTCTGCACATATTATACATTTTACACATATTATGGTATTTTTATGCTTTAGTACAGTCAAACAATTGCATACAGCACCATACAGAAAATTGCATACAGGATAATACATTCTGTTGGTCATATAATGTATATTCTTTTTGCGTAGCTTCAGGTCCTGATCACCCTTTTAGGGTTATTTGTAATAACACCAGCTGAATGGACATTATTGCACTTATTACATGGCTGCACTCTTAAAAAAGGTTCTTAAATGGTTCGTTCTTTGTCGGCATTGGTGGTATGTCCATGAAGAACCTTTAATATCCAAAGAACCTTTCCATTGCACAAAAGGTACTTTGTGGCACAGAAAGGTTCTATGGACTATTTAATGGTTCTTCACAGTCAACATGTTGTAAATATTTTTTTCTGGAAAGTGAGATCAAGTGAGCTAAACTGTCCTGCCTGGTTCAGAACTCATTACAGACTCATTTTCTATTAGTTGCGTTCAATTATAGTGCAATATAAAGTATTAATTTTGAGTAAATGGTATTGTGGTGTTTATCAATTAAAAAACAATAGATCAGCCCTTTTATATCTATTTTAATGCTGTTTTGCATGACTCAACAAAAAAATGAAGAGGCTAGTTATTTAACAAAAGCAAAGTTTAGTGTAAAAAATACTGCAATCGTGTTTTAAAATGAAATAAAAAGGCTGAGTGATACAAAATCTTAAAATATAATAGTGCCATTTTGTCTCACTATCATACATTTTGCATCTACGAATTGGTCGTAAAACTACAAAATGAGTTTCAAATTCGCGCTTTAATAAAGATGTAATGTGATTTTAAGAGGTTTGTTTATGTGAATGCTGCGTGACTGTGACGTGTTTTAATGGGCGTGCGCTGGAGTCGCTTTCCAACACTGGAGCTGCCATGGAAACGAGGCGCAACACTGTAACTGACAAACCGTAAATCTTTGTCTCTCGCTGCTGTTTTCTGCTTTCAGGTGAGTTTAGTCCCTAAAATCACACAAATGTGACATACATCTGTTCCAGACACTTTCTTACATGTAACTTACATGTTTCTGTTGAATATTTACTTAGGGGGAAGTCGTGGCCTAATGGTTAAGGGAGTCGGACTCGTTGCGAGTTCGAGTCTCAGGTCCGGCAGGACTTGTAGGTGGGGGGAGTGAATGTACAGTGCTCTTTTCCAACCTTTACCAAGCTGTCATTCAAACAGTATACAAATTTAGGGAAAACAGCCTAAGCTGGATATAGGCTACAGTAGTCGACTTAATTAAAAGGCACAACAGGCAGCTCTCTTTTAACACAGTCTTTTAAGAAGGGATGGATGTTTGTGAGTGAAATTATATTATCTTGCTGTACGTATGTCGTTTTCTTTACGTTTTCTGACTAAAAGCAACCAAAAAGCCGTTTTAAAGTGGTTAAGCAAATAATAATCGGCAGGGATCCCAGACCAATACAATTAGTTCAATTCAAGTTTCAAATCGTGAAAAGCGCTATACAAATAAACTTTAATTAGTGTGCCTCTATTTTAAAACCCACGAGCCGCCACTGAATACATTCATATGTATTTTTTTCACAACATATTTTCTTATATCACCATTCATCTGTTATATTACAGTTCATTATAGGAAGGTTTTGACATCCAAACCTGAGTGACACAAACCTAAATACATGAACGTTAATTATTTTATTTTAAGAAATTGTTTTTGTGTGTGGGTGTGTGTGTGTATATATATATATGTGTCTATGCTGATGGCCGTGCAGCAGAGTTGTAGCGGACCTCCTGTCGGACAGCATCTCTAAGGCGCTATGAACCATATGACTAGTAAGTAAAAGCTCAAACTAGGGATGTGCGATATTGAAGAAAAATGCGATATGCGATACCTTGTTAAAAACTGCGATATTCGATATGCGATACGGTATTGCTTAAAGTGTGTAAAATCAATATAAATGATATTTTAAAATATTTAAAAATTAAAATTATGTAACCAATTTGTTTCACATTCTTTCTTGGAAAAGAAAGACTCACTATAACTTCTGAAAGTGACCAGCAGTCTTTTACCAGTACATAAAAAGTAATGTCACAAATCAAAAAATTTAATTTTAACATCAATGGTAGGGCTGGGGTATCATCAGATATCCCCTTCGATTTTCGCTCGCAAGCTCTCGATTCGATTTCGATTCTCGTTTTTTTTATTACCTTCATTGATATGTTTTTAATACAATGCATTGAATTTCTAAAAATTAGTTACAACATTTTACAACATCAGTTTACAATAGTGAATTATAAAAAGAAATTAAGAACCACAATGCTGTATTTTAAGGGGTGGTTGATTGCGATTTTCACTTTTTTAATGTAGTTAGTGTGTTAATGTTGCTGTTTGAGCATAAACAATATCTGCAAATTTACGAATCTGAAAGTTCAATGCAAACGGAAATATCGTCTTTTAAAATTCTGGCAGTTTTAATGCCTACAAAAACGACTGGTAAGGGACAACAATGAGTTACTTCCCGGATCCGTTACGTCAAGAACCCAGAATTTGACATACTCGCGAATTAGACTCGCGCAGAGTCACACTGCTGGGGGCCGCAGCAACTCCGAGCCCATTGTGGCATTCTGCGGGATGGCTTCATAAAAGCAGGAAATGATCAGCGCATTCAGAGGAGAAGGGACAGAGTGGAATAAAGGTAAATTATGTGAAAAATAATGCGTTTTTTAACAAACGAAGCATTAACACATGTTACTGCACCCCATAACACAATCAAAGTCCTAGAAAAAACCATCAACCACCCCTTTAAAACCTATTCTTTTTTTTGTTAGGGTCCATTTTAAACAAAGTAGGGCGCCTATAAATGGCCTTATTTTATATCTTAAAAGGCCGAAAACATTAATTAATTTATATGAAAATTAAACCCTTTTATTTTTTTGCAAACAAAGTGTTGCACAACAAAGGTTTACTGTTAAAATGAAAAATAAAACAGATGTGATTATTCCTTTAAAAATAAAGATGTATTAACCCTTTAAAACCGGATGTGTCGCGCCGACACAATTAACTATGCTGTATTCATGTTGTCATAACTCACCAACCGTTTGCACTATGAAAAAAAATCTAATTGCATCTAATAGTAGACAGCTTGCGCTTTATGACAATATATGGCTTAATACGGTAATTGCATGCTTTCCATCAGCGAATCACAGCGGCTTTCGGGGAGAGCGGGAAGGACGGATTTGAAACGGGAGATACGGAGCGCAGCAGGTTAGAGAGTTTGAGAGTGCAAAATATAATTAAAAAATGGACAAAAACATGGGGAAGAAAGGTTTGACAAGATAGGAGGCGGTTGATTTGATCTTTGATGACACCTGGGGAGAGGCTGAGCATGACTCTTCAGACCCGGAGTCTGTGTATTCAGACATTGAGGAGGCGTATGCTACTGGCATTGATCCAGACGTAGATTGGTAAGTGAAGCTTATGTTTCTTTCTGATGAATCTATGAGAAATGTGAGTAAAATAGTCACAGACTCCGTGTTTCAGTTTGAAATACCACTGTTTCACACACTTATATGGTATATGTGCGTTTATATGCACATGCGTATAAGTGCCTATGTGCATGAATNCACCTGATAAACACAATCAAGCCTAGAAAAACCCAGTCAACCACCCCTTTAAACCTATTCTTTTTTTTTGTATAGGTTCCTTTTTTAAACAATAATAGGGCCCTATAAAATGTTCTCAATTTATATCTTAAAAGGCATAAAACCTTAATTTAATTTATAATCAAATGAAAATTAAACCCTTTTATTTTTTTTTGGCAAACAAAGTGCTGCACAACAAAGGTTTACTGTTAAAATGAAAAAGAAAACAAATGTGACTATTCCTTTAAAAATAAGAGCAGGGCGTCAGTGGGTAGCTGTGTAACCCTTTAAAACCGGATGTGTCGCGCCGACACAATTAACTATGCTGTATTCATGTTGTCATAACTCACCAACCGTTTGCACTATGAAAAAAAATCTAATTGCATCTAATAGTAGACAGCTTGCGCTTTATGACAATATATGGCTTAATACGGTAATTGCATGCTTTCCATCAGCGAATCACAGCGGCTTTCGGGGAGAGCGGGAAGGACGGATTTGAAACGGGAGATACGGAGCGCAGCAGGTTAGAGAGTTTGAGAGTGCAAAATATAATATAAAAAATGGACAAAAACATGGCGAAGAAAGGTTTTACAAGAGAGGAGGCGATTGATTTGATTTTTGATGACACCTGGGAAGAGGCTGAGCATGACTCTTCAGACCCGGAGTCTGTTTATTCAGACGCTGAGGAGGCGTATGCTGCTGGCGTTGATCTAGACGTGGATTGGTAAGTGAAGCTTATGTTTCTTTCTGATGAATCTATGAGAAATGGAGTAAAAAAAAAAAAAAAAAAAAAAAAAAAAGAGAAAAATAAAAATAGTCCAAGACTCCGTGTTTCAAGTTGGAATACCACTGTTTCACACACACTATCTTGTATATGTGCGTTTATATGCACGCAGTATAGTGCCTATGTGCATGAATGCGTTCATGTTTGCTCGTGTAACTTATGTGTGTGTGTACATGCATGCATGCATGCATTCATGTTTGTGCATATAACTGTACATGCACTCTATTGTGTTGTGTGTGTGTTGTGTGTGTGTGTGTGTGTGAATGTGTGTACGTGCGTGTGTGTGTGTGTGTGTGTGCGTGTGTATTGTGTGTGTGGTGTGCATATGTTTATTTGTATGGGTTTGTGTTTGTGAATGTGTCGTAACTGCGCGCGCGTGTGTGTGTGTGTGTGTGTATGCAAATGCGTGTGTACATGCAGGCGTGTGTGTGTGTATGCAATCATGCGTGCATTTATGTGTATATCTGTATATTTGTGTATGTGTGTACGTGCATACATGCACGTGTGTGTTGGTGCTTGGTGTACATGCATGTCTTTGTGTAAAATGAAGCTGTTGGTCACTGCAATGTCCAGAAAGTGCTGGAAAATTGTCCCTCACTTTTGGCAGATCCATCACACCCATGTAGAGAAGCAGACCTACGTACTTATTTATTTCTTCAGGGTATACATCAGACATTGTGAATTTCTTACTCCTCTCCAGATTTCTCACCACATTCTTGTTTGTTTGCACACAAGATGTATATGTATGTGTGTGTACATGCATGCATGTATATATCTGCATGTTTTTGTATAGGTGTGTATGCGTTTAGGGTTTTTTTTTTCGTGCATTGTATTCTTGTGTGCATGTGTGTACAATGCATGTGTTTTTTGCATGCCTGTGTGTGTAAGCAACTGCAGACTTTACTTTTATTGTTATTTCATTGTTATTGTATTATTCTAGTTAAATTTTTTTAAATTTAGCTTTTGCTAATAAATTGCTTTATAATGAAAAGTATTTTTATGAATATATAGTGAGATTTTAACACATGCTTCTATTTTTTTTCCCAGTGTGGCTTCTCCAGTTACCTACGAAGAAGCAAATGGGCCATCCACAAGGACACAACACCACCTCATAGGGTCCGTGTCGCAGCATACGTGGTCGTGGTCCCCCCCCCCCCCCCCCCCGCCCCAAAAAAAAAAAAAAGTTCGCAGCCGTGGGCGCATTCATGGCCCTGAGGAATCGCGCAGCCTCTCACCAGTATCACATGATGGAAGATGGAACACAGAGGCAGATCCTGATATAGTGCCCAATATTCCAAGGTTTACTCCTAAAAGAATACCTGGAGTGCAGCCTCCACTCACATTTGGAAAAAAGTCTCCACTTGATATTTTCAGTCAATATTTTGACGAAGAGGTCATAAACATCTTGTGTGCAAACACAAACAAGAATGCGGTGAGAAATCTGGAGAGGGGTAGGAAATTCACATGGGCTGATGTATACCCTGAAGAAATGAAGAAGTACATAGGTCTGCTTCTCTACATGGGTGTGATGGATATGCCAAAAGTGAGGGACTTCTGGAGGAAGAAGACTTTGTTTCATGTTCCCTTTCCTGCTACTGTGATGTCCAGAGATTGTTTCTTAGCAATCTCCTGCAATCTGCACATTAGTGGTCCAATGGAAGATGCAGAGAATGACAAGAAAAGGGGCACAGAGGAATATGACTGTCTCCACAGGTGCATGTCTATTTACCACCCTAGACAGCACATTTCTGTTGATGAGAGGATGATTTCCACCAAAGCCAGGATATCCTTCAAGCAATATATGAAGGCCAAGCCTACTAAATGGGGCATAGGACTTTTTGTGTTAGCTGATGTCAACGGCTACACCATTGACTTCAAAATCTACACTGGGAAATTTGCATCTGGGAAAGGCCTGTCTTTTGATGTTGTCACATCATTGGTGAAACGAGACTACCTGGGGTCAGGCTATGTGATTTACTGTGACAATTTCTACACAAGCCCTCTCCTCTTTCGACATCTGCACCAGCTGGGATTTGGCACATATGGAACTTATCGAGAAGGAAGAGTTGGGGTTCCCTCAACCAAACAAAGTGCCTTGAACAAAAGGTCACCAAGAGGCTCCATTCGCTGGATCAGAGATGATGTCCTTTTGTTTGTGAAGTGGATGGACACAAGGGAGGTCTCCATGTGCACAACTATCCACACAGTGTACAGCAGGGAGACCATGCTAAGGTGGCAGATGACAGAGGATGGGCGAAAAGAGAAGGTCCCTGTTCCCAGGCCAACAGCAGTTCAGCAGTACAATAAGTACATGGGAGGAGTTGACTCCTCTGACCAGATGCTCGGAACAAATTCGATGCACCGTAAAACACGGAAGTGGTACATGACAATTTTCCAGCACTTCCTAGACATTGCAGTGAAGTAACTGAAGCAAAGTGCTTAAGTTTAAAGTTTCTAAAGTAACTGAAACTTGTTGTTGGTCTCTTATAATTCTGTTAAGATTCTAAAGTAATTGAATCAACCTGATGCAGTGTGGTGGCAGAGTTGTATTAGATCTGTTGTGTCTGAAGTTTTAAGTTTCTAACGAAGTTGAAACTGACTATGCACCCATGTTATAATTCTGATTGAATTCTAAAGTAACTGAATTGATCCGACGTAGTGTGATCACAGAATTATTTCATGATAGTTGTGTTATAGTATAGTGAGTTCGACGTACCGCGACTCTTAAGTTTAAAGCAGTAACCCGAAGCAGTGTGGTTTTTGCCCGACGTATTGTGGCACTGTTTTAATCTGATAAATATTATTTTGAGCCCGAGGAACTGTGGCTAGAAAAAGACTGTTTGAGAAAATACAACAACAACAAAAAAAAGAAGACCCGACGTACTGTGGTTTGGTCCGATGTACGGTGACAAACATTGTTATATTGTTTTTTTTTTTTTTTTTTAACAGTTTGCAGAAGTTGAAGCTGTTATAATTCTGTTAAGATTCTAAAGTAATTGAATCAGCCCGACGTAGTGTGGTAGCAGAGTTCTATTAGACCTATTGTTTCTAAAGTAACTGAAACAGAGTTGTGATAATTCTGATGAAATTCTAAAGTAACTGATGCAGTGTGGTTACAGAATTATTTAATAACTATGGTGTTTTTGTGTTGATTTGCCCGACTACTGTGGCTAAGTAAACTGTTTTAAAAATATAACATAAAACCCAAACTATGCGTGCTAGTGAAGGAGGAGAAGAACCAATGACCTCTACCATGGTCAGAGGGTTTAATCCAAATGAACTAGAAGCTGTGATCAACAACATTGGAAAATTTGATCCTGCCAATCGAGATCCATTAGATTTCCTGAAAAAATTGGAAGTATATGCTGAGGTTTACAAATTTACAGATGGCGATGCATGTGTTTTTTTAAGAATGTGTCTGCCTGACACTTTGTCTGGAGCCTTAACTCAGAAAGTAAAGGACAGAACTGCAAATAAGTCAGAGAGGAAACAGGCATTGATGGAATTCTTAGGTGTGATGTCAGTTAACTGGGATAAAATATATGAAATGCAAATGAGGAAAGGGGAGCATCCAGCTACATTTTCAGAACGACTACTGGAGACGTTTAAAACGTTCAGTGGCAATTCTGATATTACTCAGAATGATGTCAGTTTCAAGTCTGCCTTGATTAACAAATGTGACCCATTCACCCATTCTGCTGTGACAATGCTTGTGACACCTCAATCTGAGTATAATGACATTATTGCTAAGATGACACAATTTTACAATAATAATGCTAATACAAAGAAAATACATCCTGTGTCTGTAATAAGTGCTAAAAAGCCATATCAGAGCAGTGGTCGTAAGGTCTCTTGGGAAAGAGAAGACCATGTCAGTGAAGAAAGAGAGGAAAGACCTCCTTATAACCCTGATAACCTCCCAGTGTGCTATTTATGTTGCAAAGAGGGGCATATTTCTAGGGGATGTAAATTTTCCCTTAAGAAAACAGGTCCAAAAATTGATTTTCATCAACTACAGGCTAAAGTAGACAGGCTGAGTAAGGAGAATGAGGAACTGCGTTCTCATATGGAGAAGCAGAGCTCTCATGGAAAGTTTTTTTCAGCATAGGGATCTAAGGCCTCCATAACACATGCAGCACCACTGTCACGAGACAATCATGGTAGACCAATCGTAAACATTGCTGTCGGAGGCAGATGCAATGATTGATTAGTAGATTCTGGTGCTTCCTTAACAATTCTTCATTCAGACAATCCCTCACAGAAAAGTAAAAATACAATAACGTTAGAGGGTTTTGATGGCACGATTTCTCTAGCATCACAAACAGATAACATGTCATTTCAGATTGGCAAAGATGAGTTCAAAGACAAAGCCTGGCTCAGCAGAACTGGTGATGGTCGCAGTATCCTAGGTTCAGATATTATGACCAAGCGTGGTTATGTTATTGACTATGGCAACAAGTGTATCTGGCGTGTACACAACCATTTATTTTGCAGACAGCTGCAACGGAGGAGGCTCTTTCAGCCGTCCTCCTTCAAGAAGTACAGGAAAATTTGCGACCCATTGCTTATGCTTCTCGAGTACTTTCCCCAGTTGTAAAAGCTTTTGACTCCTGTACAAGACACCTCCTATCTGTCCATTGGGCAATGTCACATTTTGAATACATTTATGGTTTCAATGAAGTAACATTGCATACTCCACACACACCTCTGCAAGTTCTTTTAAACGGAAAGGTGAAGGGAGTATCCAGCGCCAGACTAGGCAGATGGACGTTAGAGTTAGGATCTAAAAATTTGAAAACTGTATACAAACCCAAGTCAATGCTTCCCTGAACACTCCTGTATGAAGGTACTCCACACACTTGCGAAGAAGAACACACCTGTCCTCCTGAAAGTGTTTTTGAGGTAAAAGAATTTGAAGGAGCTGTGGATGTGTATGTTGATGGTTCTAGATATTGGCAAAATAGACAGTATCATACAGGTTTTGCCATCTATTCGGACAGAGGAAATTTCCTGTATAAATGTCCACCCCATTTTTCAGCTCAGAAAGCAGAGGTAACAGCAGTGCTACAAACACTAGAGGTAATTCCAGATTCAGATTTGAATACCTATTCAGATTCTGAGGTGGTGGAATGAGACTGTGATCAATAAACCTAAAGACACTTTTGGGCCTGCTCTACCGGGAATAGTTTTGATAGATTTGTTGTTTTATGAGACAAATGTATGCTATGCTGCTGACTGTTTCAGTACCGGTTGTTCAAAAGGAACAGGTGTTTGAAAAGATTCTAAGCGTAGAAAATCTGGGAGTACTACAAGAGAATGTGTTGAAAGAAAGGAAGGATCTACCCAGATTTGTCACTCAGTAGTCATCAGGAGAATGGCGAGGAATAGACACGGAATGCTGTGACAAAACTCCATTTGGGTTTATCTGTGAGTGTGATGCTTTGAAAAAACAACCATTGTGTGGAGCACCCCAGAATAACTATGAATCATATGAAATCAATTTAACTCATCTTCACAATAATTTTACTAGGGGTAAATACAGTTACATTACATGTACATTTAGTCATTTAGCAGACACTTTATCCAAAGCGACTTACAATTGGGGATACATAAAGTGATTCTTCTTAAAGAGGCAAACAGACATAGGAAGTGGTTGTAATACCAAGTTCTTTAGACATTGTTCAAATAAGTACAAGCTAGAAAAGAGAAGGAATAAATAAAGAGATAGAATTGTTTTTTTTTTTTTTTATTTTTATTTTTTTTATGATGAAGTCAAGTAGCTTCGAAAGATATGAGTTTTCAGCTGTCGCTTGAAAATTGTCAGGGATTCAGCAGTCCGGATAGGGGTGGGAAGATCGTTCCAGCAGCCAGGAGTGGTGAACGAGAATGTTCTGGAAAGTGAATTTAAGCCTCTCTGTGATGGTACCAAGGCGTGCTCACAGCGGATCTCAGACGTCTTAAGGGGTGTAAATTCGTATACGTGAGTGGAAGTAGGCGGTGCTGAGCTGTGCTGTTCTATATGCAGCATCAATGTCTTAAGCTTGATTCGGGCCGCCACGGCTAGCCAGTTGCACGGGATGAAGAGAGGTGTACACATGGGCTCTTTTTGGTTCCTCGTTTGAAGACCATCTATGCCGTCCTGCATTCTGAATCATTTGTAGAGGTTTGATTGTAGTATAGTAATAGTGTCAGACAAGAGAACATGTATTACAACAACTCTAAATCACTTCTCCATTTTTATTGATAATAACCAGACATTCTGTCCAGTTAATGATACTTGTATGACCCATGAATCAACCTGGTCTATAGGAAATTATCATTTTCCATATGTAAACACCACCGAACAGGCAATGTCAGTAAAACCAGAGGAACAATTGGGCTTTGTGGAAGAATTTCCTGAATTTGATTTTGAGTTACCTAAACTGGATGATATGCTGATGTCATTAATGCAAAGGAAAGATAACCATATTGTTAAAGCTCAACAAGGTCTTGATGAGAAGAATAAGGCTTTAACTAAACAAATGCATGATGGAGATTTAGTCATTGCATACTCTGGTTTGATTTGGGATGTAACTTTTAAAACTGCCGTTTGTGTTTGTTTCTTTCTAATTATGTGCCAATGCATGATGTTATGTTATATGTGTTCTATGGTGAAATGTCAAATTGCAGATAGTTCAATGATCAATGTTGGACGTTCCCATTGGTTGTTATGGTTCTAGATGGTCCCTAGAAACATTTTCCAAATTTAAACAAACCCTGTGATAATAAAAAAACCCTGTGATAATTTTGCTCAAATGAAACGGAGCTGTAACCATTGTGCATGAGGTGTAGACCCAATGACGGGTAAGATTCTCCTTTGGCCAGAGGGGGACGACCTAAGGCAGGGCTACACCGCCACTGGGCACCTGCCCTGGAAGGGAGGTGTAATCTGTGTAATGGGAGTGGATGTGATGCTTCTTTTGGGCCAAGAGCGTCAAAGAGGGGACTGTAAGAAATTATAGTATGCCTCGACCCAGCTTCCACTCCAAATTGTTTATTAAACTATGCTCCTTTCTCTACAAAGAGTTTATTTATCATATAGATAGTTCTTTCCGATTTTAATCATATGTAAATATTAACATTAGCAGAGATAGCGTGGGAGAAGCAGCAGGCCGTCAAGAACCATCTGCTGACCAAAAGGGTACATGAAATAACTGCTATGGATTCTGTTTAATCTTATCACCTTAACATTTGGTTGTTGCCACTTGAGTCTACCTAAGATGTGGGAACAGAAGGCTATCCCTTTCATTGTCATCCGCAATTTACATTTAAAACAAAAACTTAATTTACATGTTGAGAGGGAAAATAAACATAATACTGTATAAAATGATTGAGCTTAGGATGTTCGGGGTTCAGTCTGACTCCGTTGAACCCAAGGTACTACATGTACTTTGTCACTACTATTCTGTAATAAAAGTTATTCTTCATCAAGATCTTCGACGTCTTCACTTTTTCTTACAGAATTTATGGAAATTACGCGTCTGCAAAAAAGAAAAGGAGAGACAAAAGGGTTGATAGTTATGTCAAATTGTTGGTATTTCCGAGAGGCAGGCTCGCAATTAACTTTTTTACTTGGTAGCACTGGTCTCCAACTTCAAAAAATTAGCACCAGCAAAAATTTAGGAGCACTCACCAAAAATTTAGGAGCACCACAACTACAAATTAGGAGCACCACAACTACAAATTATATATTAACAGATTTTATCCTTACATTCTTAACTTTAATGCAGATTTTGTATTGGTTAATATTAGCTGTCAATCTCTCAGTCACTGCTTTCCGCTAACTACCGTGAGAAAAAGAAAGGGCTGAAGAAGAGTGAAAATGAAAAGAACACTGACAGATTTCTTTTGTAAATAACCTAAAGTTAAGTTCTTCTTTGGCGAGGGTTAGGATGGTGTATGCGGTGTTAAATTTTACATTCAGCTCTGCCAGTTGCACCGAACGGCTGGCAGCTAGGGGTGTGCGATATTGACAAAAAATGATATCTCGATATTTTCTGGGATTTTATCGATAACAATAATTAGCAACTGAGTGTTACTGTGCTGATATCTTAAGGACTACAGTGGACAGCTGACTAAAATTTTTAATATTCATATTCTGTGTGGTGGTCAGTTCACAGCAGTGACAGAAATTAATCTTTTCCAATAAGTTTAAATAGATTTTTACCTTTTATGGTCATTTTTACCTTAAAGCCATTTTTTCTAATAGTGTGCATTATCATTTGAGTCAAATTATTATATTTAATCAGTCAATTATAATAAGACATTTGGGCTGTTATCAAGCAAATGAAAGTATCAATCAACAAAATTCATCTTTGCAATGCAGAGGAAACACAGAAGCTGCATCTGAAATGGCATTTAGATGCATTTACACACTGATTAATGCAGGACATGAATGCATTTAGCCTGCAGTTACACATGCATAAATAATATTTTAATATGGTAAACATAAAACGTTGAATACGTTTTATATCTTTATATCTGATATCTGACATATTTGAAACTTTAAATGTGAAATTAAAACCGCCGGTAGGTGGCAGCAAGTCACTGTTAATTGAGTCATTGCGATTGAACCGAATCATATATATGGTTGATTCATTCAGGAACGAAACGCCGTCATGTTGCTCAGAGACGCAAAACAGCGCTGTGACTGTGCTTGGAATTATTTTTGTTGGCGAAATAGAGCAAAAAGAGGAAATATACCTGTATGCTCTTACATTATAACTCATGTAACCCACTTTATCCGGTAACACCCTCCAAGGCTCGAAATTGCGATCATTTTGGTCGCATATGCTCCCGAAATTTAATCTGTGCGACCTCAAAATATATTGAGTGCATTTGGCGAGTGCCTATATCTGTGTCGTGCGCTCTGTTTTAATTTCTCTAAAACGTTCAGAGCATGTCCCTCTGAGTGTGATACGGAACTGTCTGCTGTTTCTATGAAACTGTTCGGCTCCATAACCAATCAAACTTTATCTTTACATTCTTAACTTTAATGCAGATTGTAGATTGGTTAATGTTAGCTGTCAATCACTCAGTCACTGCTTTCTGTTGTCAGGTGACAGGCTAACTACCGCGGGGAATGTAAAGGGCTGAAGAAGAGAGAAAATAAAAAAAGAAACACTGACAGATTTATTTTGTGAACCACCTAAAGTTACAAATAATGGTGCTGGTGATAGCGATCATTTGGTGAATGTTGATCCACCAGCCGAATAGAAGGCGTACAGATTTCGGAGAGAATGGTTAAAAAGACTTCGAGTGGCTTCGCTATGAAAATGCACTGTGCTCTATGCACTGCATTCACTGTAAAGCCTGTGGGACAGAGTTTGCAGGTAACAGCGTTCGCCACCGAATCTACACATTTCGTAACTGTTGCTTTTACCGATGTGCGTTTTGACATTATCGAGTATATTGCAAAATCAAATTCAAACAAAACACACCTACAGAGAGTGGACGCACACATGACGTGATGTCTATTAGGTTAGATTAGTGCGCGTGTTCATTTAGAGTTCTTTCACGGCGTGAAAATTCAAGATATGGGGCCTTTATGTCATTTCATATCGTTCAGGGGTAGGCAAAATGTCCTACAGAGTTTAGCTCCAACCTGAAAAAAACCTCACTTTGTGCTGTAGCCGAGTCGCGTATCCTGAGACCCTTATTAGGCTTGTTCAAAGTGTGTGTTGATTAGGTTTAGAGCTAAACGCTGGCAGGACCCGCGGCACTCCGACTTGATGGATTGTACTCATTGCGACAAGAAGAGTGCCGTTTTTTTCTCCAAAAATCAGCATGATTACAATTGTGATATTGATTTTATACAACTGTTTAGTTAAAAATTTGTTAATATTAAGAGACTTACGTTTTACACACTGTGTTTTCTGAAGTCCCCAGTCAACGCAGCCATCTACCAGGAAATTTTAGAGCCCTTCATGCTTCCTTCTGCTGACAAGCTTTATGGAGATTCTGATTTCATTTTCCAGCAGGACTTGACACCTACCCACACTGCCAAAAGCACCAAAAGCACAAATGACCATGGTGTTGGTGTGCTTGAAAACTCACCAGACCTGAACCCCATAGAAAAATTTATGGGGTATTGTCAAGAGGAAAATTAGAAACACGAGACCAAAAAAATGCAGATGAGCTAAAGCCCACTGTCAAAGAAACCTGGGCTTCCAAACCACCTCAGCAGTGCCACAGGCGATTGTTCTCCATAGCCAGCGCATGCGCAGTATTCATCAAAAGGGCAACTAAGTAGTGAGTACAGTAACAGTAATTGAATAACTGTCAGAAGGCACCATTCACTAAAAATGTTTTTTATGGTCCGATCTGAAGTATTCTAAATTGTTGAGATAGTGAATCGGTGGGTTTTTCTTAAATGTGAGCCAAAATCATCAATTAAAATAACCAAAGACTTAAACAACTTCAGTCTATGTGCATTGAATTTAATACACGAGTTTCACAATCGGAGTTGAATTACTGAAATAAATGAACACGACATTCTAATTTATTGAGATGCACTGTATGTGCCTCCGCGCCTACTCCTTTGAGATGTTACAAATGTCAAAAATATGGATATATTGCAGCTGGATGTAAAGGAAAACAAAAGTGTGGAAAGTGTGGAGGGGAGCATGAGTATGGGAAATGTGAGGATGGGACAGAGATTAAATGTGCTAATTGTGGAGGTGCACATATGGTGACATATGGGGTGTGTGAAGTGAGGAAAAGGGCAGTAGAAATACAGCAAATAAGAGTTAACAAGGACATATCCTATGCAGACGCAGTAAAGGTGGTTCAGAAGGAGAAAAGAGTGGAGAAGAAAGGGAAAGAAATGGAAAAGGAACATTCAAATGAACAGGTTATGACAAAAAGTCAGATAGAAGAGGGAGATATGTTACTTGTAAAAAATAAGGATTTTGTGTATTTCATGGCTGAAGTGATTAATTGCACGTTCCAAGCAAAGGGGAGGTCTGAGAAAATTTAAATATTTGTAAAAAGTGCAGCAAGATATTTAAATATTCAAGGAATATCTGGGAGGGGGGTACAAGAAGAGCTTAAAAAACAGGAACACATAAGCAAAGAATCATGGTCACAAGATTCATTCTAATCATGTTAGTTCTCCAGTGGAATGCAAGGAGTTTATTGTCGAATGTCCAAGAGTTTAAAGGATTTATTGAGGGGTTAGAAAATAAACCTGATATAATATGTGTTGAAGATACATGGCTTAAACCTAATTTAGATTTTGTGATTCAAGGATATGTATGTATAAGAAGGGATAGAGAAAGGGGTAATGGGGGAGGATGTGCTACTTTTGTTAGGCAAGGTATTTCATATAGAGAAATAGAAAAAGGGAAAGAGCTGGAGTATGTAGTTGTGGAAGTTTGGTTAGGGGATGGTAGGATGGTCATTGTGAATTTTTATAATCCAGGTCAGAGGTTGGAAATGGAAAAATTGGAGGCAATAAAGGGATTAGATAGTAGAAGGATTATTTGGTATGGTGACTTTAATGCTCATAGTACTCTTTGGGGAGGGGAAAGGACTGATAAGAGTGGTTTGATAGTAGAAGATTTGATGGATGCTGTGGGACTTGTTTAAATGATGGGAGTTTTACGAGGATAAATCATACAGGTAGTGAGTCAAGTTTAGACTTGACATTAGTGTCACAGTAATTGGCAGGTATTTGTTTGTGGGAAGTCATGAATCAAACAACTGTTGGAAATGATCATTACCCTATTGTTTGTAAAGTAGGTAGCAGAAGCAGGGTGGAATTGGAAGATATATCAGAAAGGTTGGTATTTGGAAAGGCACAGTGGGATAAATTTGCAGAGGTAAGTGAAGAA
>JADLZN010005636.1:0-53352 GCA_018155175.1 Sinocyclocheilus anophthalmus
TTTCCACAAAAATATAACTGTTTTCAACAATAATCAAATAATCATTTGGGCTCAGCACCGAAATATCACATGGACTAAATTATATTTTAAAATATATATTTACAAAATATTTCAAAATATATATTTCACAATATTCATGTTTTTAACAGTAGTTTTTAGCAAATAATTGCAGTTTTGTTGAGCATAAAATATTTTTTTCAAAAACATTTTAAATGTCCCCAAACTTTTAAACAGAAATACAGATAGAAAAGATGAAAGCCCTTATACAACACAACCACCACAGGCTATATGTGTTTCAATGTTTTTAATTCATTTTTGAGGAAAAAACAAAAAACATTTTTATTTTTTTTCAAAATATGACATTGCTGACGGCCATAATTTTATGGCAACTAAAGAATTAGAATCTACCCACCACACAAACAACCTTGGTTCAATATTAGTGCATGCTCCAAATTTTGTTGTTACAATAATAACCAATTTTATACTCATTTGTTGTCTGAATGAACATTAGGAGCATTAAAAGTTAGTAACATCGACCACTTGCGTTTCATACTGCTTTTTGAATACAGATTCCACGTCACAATGTTGCTTCCATGTTACACTGTTCGGACAAATGTCGCTGAATCTATGTAAATACGTTTCTGTCTAGTGGTAATGTGCTGAAATGAGGTCATTTCATCAGTCCGACATATCTTCTCTAAAGAAAAAATATGCTTTGGGTATGACAGAAACCTACCAACCAAAAATGTAAAACAAGCTATGTACAAATTTGTCGGCGGAGTATAAAAAGATCCAATAGTAAAACATAGCAACAATATATGATACATTAAATATAGATTTCACATCTGAAAATATCAACCTTGCAGTTCCGATTTTGTCTTGATACAATTGTCTGATATATTAAGGTCGTTCATGTGTTGGTGCTCTATGAACTCCGAGGTCTCCTCCATGATCTGGCCAGGAATGTGGAAGTCAACAGATGGCCTGTGGAGTTCGGTGGAGAGAGGATTGTCCTCCTCCTGTTGAGGGATGGAGATGCTTTGGGAATTCCTTGGCCGCATATTGCAACCTGTGCCCTGAAGAAACTGGAGAAAGTTCTCCTCAATAGAAGCCTCTCGACTGGGCAGCTGTTCTTCTTCACCGGGACGTCCCCACTTAAAAACGAAGGCCAGGTTTCTGGTCAGCTCTTCCCTGATCTGCCGATTCAGACAGCCGTAGAAAAAAGGATTGGAGGTGAAACAGAAGTACCCGATCCAGGTGAAGACGTTCTCAAGCTGGGCCATGCGTGCGAGGGATTCATGAGAGGACGGCATGACGGCGCAGTACATGTGGAAGGAGAAATAAGGCAGCCAGCACCCAAGGAACTGACCTCCTACGGCGACTAAGACCACCGCAGCCTTGCCCCCGCTGAAAGTCCTCTGAGGGGTGGTCCGAGCTCCGCTGAGGCTGGCCGCCATGCTGGAGCGGCTGCTCAGAGATTCAGAGCGCGGCCGGGGAGTCTCCATCCACGTGGGGACTGGCCCTTGCTGCATGGCGGCAACCCTGGCCACCTTAAACATGTTGCAGTACACCACAAAGATGATGAGGACTGGACACAGGAAGTACATGAGGGTAAAAAGGACCATGAACACCAGCCGTTGGGGCCCTTCCTCCATCCAGTGGAGCGAGCAGCACTTTGGTTCAACGATTTTCCCCATAACTTTCCCCAGAGCCATTCCCAGCTCCTCTCTATCAAGTGCCCAGCCGAGTAAAGGGAACGCGGACATGAGGATGGCTTTGATCCATATTCCAATCAGAACTGAAACCACCAACCCCACAGTCATTTTCACCTCGTAGCGCATGGGATGAACGACGTAGTAGTATCTCTCAACGTTGATGGCTGAGATAGTGAGAATAGCAGCACTGATCAGTCCCACGCTCAGACACAGGTAACCCTGACAAAGAGCCTTGTTGAAAAAGCCCTGACCTGACAGCATACCCAGAGGCATTAACACCAGGGCCGCGATGAGATCTACCAGGCAGAGATGGAAGACGAACACAAATTTACGTAGTCGCTGCGTCCTGGCGATGACTGTCATTACGGCTAAGTTGCCTACTATAGCCAGTATGTCCATCAGGAGCATGGTGCACAGGCCGAGCGTCTGCAGGAGGTGTCCATCTCTGGGCTCGCTCAGTCCTGAGGCGTTAGGCTGGGTTGCGTTCGGACGCCAAGAGGTGGTGTGGGTGATGTTCCACGGTGTGTTGTAGGCAGCTGTATGCTCCATGAGAGGATGGAATGAGGATTGTGGGCTGAGGTGATCCTCATGGGACTATCACCCATCCTTCCCTGCTGAAAAGTGGCATCCAGCAGTACCGTTCGATGGGGGAGTTCTGTCGGCGTTACGACATGCTGGTAGAGGTCGGACTCTGGAGGTGGGGCTGATTAGGGTCGCAATGTCCAGTTTCATCTTCAAATATTCACCTCTGAAATCCCTGGAGCTCCACTGCGCTCAAAGTCCAGCAGCTCCAAATGAGACATGATGGAACTGTGAAAAGAGACAATAAAGTTAGCAAGCAACTTTTAAGGAATAAGCCATGTTAGTGCTGGATAAAAATACTGACTTTGCGATTAATCGCGATATTCATTTAAACAAACTTGATAACTATTCGTAAAATCCTAAGATGGTCACCATGACAAAAGAAATTGTATTTTACTCAAGTTTGCAGTCCAAATTGAATGTGTTAAAATGTGTGTTTCTATTGAGTTGTCCTCACGGGCTGCAAGTAATAACAATCCAGTTCACAAACAAATGACTTTCTTGAACTGTTTCAATTTAGCGGATCAAAAAACATACAGGACAACTAGTGTAGTCCAATTCGCAAACAACTTCACTCGCATACTTGTGTGTAGGGGTGGGCGATATGACCAAAATCTTATATCATGATACGAGTCATTTTATTTTCACGGTAATAATATATATCATGATATAGTTATTTTATCAAATTTTTTTGATATCATAGAAATTTCATAATTATTGGTATTAGTGTCAATATCACAAAAAAAACTAATACTAGCCTAAAAAAAAAACAACTCACTGAAAACAGTCAGCGACGAAATAATGATAATAAAAACATTACAAGCAATATCACAAAACTACAGTAAACAAATAAATAAAATGCGAACTACATTGTCTAAAGTAATCAAATGTATAAAACTTATTAATGAAATTAAATATTTACATTTATCATTTAGCCGACGCTTTAGCCAAAGCGACCTTACAAATGAGGCATTGGAGCAATCAACTCACAAAAAAGCAATGAATGCAAGTGCAGACACAATCTCGTTATCCTTAATGCATACAACATTGCCAGTTTTTTGTATAATAATAAAAAGAAAACAGATAGAATAGAAAAGAATAGAGCAAGCTAGTGTTAGTATCTAAATATACAATAAATATATATTTCTTCTTATTAAAGTTACAAAAGTGATTTAGTCAAGAGCAGTGAGAGATTTTCTCTCTTTTGTTTGATTAACATGAATGACAGACAGCAGGAACATTAGACTGCTGTCACTTTAAGAGCTGCCTGGATCTAATATACTGTTACACATGTTTTCTTTCTCAGTTTGCTTTCACTTAAGACCTAAATTACTTTGTTTATGAGGATACTTGCAAAGATGGGCATTTTTGACACATACAAGTGTGTGTATTTAACCTTTTCAAGGCCTATAAAGCGGTAAAAATAAGCACTGTATACAGCAAAATGAGTTCTCTTTCGCTGCTGATTGCATTTCAATGGCTTAAATCACTTGTTTTTAAACTGCAATGCTTAAACACATGTGCAAACGATCCGTTTTCGTGACTACAGAGCACAGCAATGTCACACGAGCGTGTAACAGCGAGAGAGGCGATAGTCCAAAATCTCTATAGGTTGACAAATTTCTACCAGTTAATTGTGTCTTCCGGTATATCACCCACCCCATAGCTGGTCTTTTTAATAAATCATTAAAAAAAGAATAACAATTAGGAGTTACTGTTTGAATCAGTCTGATGGATCCTTCATTAAATTAACTTACTGAATCCATCTGAGCATTAAATCAACAATAAGTTATCCTTGCAAGTTACTGCATTATCATACATTCATATGTAAGTAAAACAGATTATTATAACTATAATATACGCCCAAATGAATTGGAATCAAATCAAAATTAATCAAAATTATGATTCGGAATCAAATTCAGTAATGAAATCTTCACCAATACCCAACCCTAAATTCACACAAACATACAAGTGCATGAAACACACCCTTCAAAGTCCTTTACACTGTTGGCAATCATGTGCTCTGTGTGTATGGTCATAACTTCACCTTGCACACTACCTCACATGCATCATTTCTCAAATTTACAATATCATATTTTACTGTAAACACACTGAACCAGCTTTGTTTCTCCACATCCTCAATCCATCTAGTTTTTCTCTGAGGGCATAAACTCTCCCTTGTGACACAGTGTGGTCAGTGTTGTGACAAGAGCTCAAAAGCATCTCTAATTCAGCTATAAACTGTTGTTTTAGGACATCTCTGTAAGCATAGAGACTGTTTTCTGCCCAAGGCTTGTGACCACAATGATCTCATGGTTAACTGATTGTAGTAGTGAAGGGAAGGGCTGTTCTGTACCTGGAAGGTATCACAACTGTGGTTTGGCTAGACAAAAAGCAGTTAGAGCTACAGTGGCATGATTATCCACATGACTATGATGAGCTTGATTGTGATGATAATAGTGATAACGTTTAGCCCTTCTTCTTCATCATAAGGGTGAAAAAAAAAGTTACATTAAAAAGAAACCTAATCCTCAAAATAGTTGGGTATTTGGAGTTAAAGGGACAGTTCATCCAAAATGAAAATTCTGCATCATTTTCTCACCCTTGTGTTGTTCAAACCTGTATTACTTTCTTTCTTTCTTCTGTGGAAACTAAAAGCTATTCTGAAGAATATTTCACATTTTGTCAACTGGAACCCACTTACTTTCATTATATGGGACAAAAATACAGAGACTGTTTTCAAATGTCTTCTTTTGTGTTTCAAAACAATCAACAGTTTTGAACAAAATTAGTAAATATGACTAGAATTTTTAAATTTTGTGATTTTCCTTCATTTTTATTGAAAATAAATGCCTTTCCGATGGGATATGAGATTTGATAAGCGAGAAAAAAAAGTTAGGCAAAAGGCAGATCTGAACTCGGGTTGATCGCGTCACTGGAGCTGTAGCTTGCTGATAGTCTTTTGTTGTGTTGACTAGCCCAATCACACGTAGGTGGTCGGAGTTAGTCTATATAGCTTCTGCCAACCAGGCGGCCTATTGAAATCAACACTGATCTGCTGGAGCATTCCATATTTCAAAATTTACAAAGGCACACTCCTGCTTTTTCTGGAGGCGAAGTCGTCAATTAGCTCATCATATTATAATTAAAATATGAATTAACGTTAATAAACGTTACTAACGTCAACAGCCAAAAAAGGTTCACAGGATTATGAACGTAACTACCTGAAAGGGATGCACGACCTTCATCTTGGGCTTTTTTTTTTTTACTTTTTCTTTTCTCTGTGCTGGACTGCTGATGTCTTTTTTCCGGGCATAGTTGTCCATTATGATCATTTGCAGTCAGCCGCAAACAATACTCCAGCCTTGGGAAAACTGCTTTGGTGGACACCTGCTTATTCACCTCTGTTTTACTTTCACTTTACCTCTTTCACATTGTGTGGGATTTCCAGGCGTTTTGTGTAAAAACCCAGCATGAAAGATGTCAAAGTGAAATGTGTATGTGTGCTTGTTTGTTTTGAGGGAATGGTGGGAAACTCTGTTGGTTCGAGAGACATGCTACTGGGCAGTTGTAAATTTCAGCATTTCAAAAGAAAACCAATGAGAGTCAGAAGAGTTTAAACCCCTTAACTGTCACCGTCTCACCTGTGGGACGCTTGGCGCTCTTTTTTGTTGTTGTCCTTTTTCTCTATCAAATGGTTTAGTAATAATCATATTTTAGTAATCTTTCGAAAGTTTAAACACTCAAAATTCATCCTCTGGAACCAGTTTTGAAATCAGATATTGAGTTACCATGGAAATGGTACTTTAAAATGTTTTGGCGGTCTCCTCCCCCTTAGTGGGCGGTGTCAAGTGTCGTATTACAAAATGCATTACGGCCTTTTACAATCAAAACTTTTTATAATCTTGACAAAAAAACATATCATTGGAAAGGTCTGAGTCTCAGGATTCCATATTTGGCTATAGAAGCAATATTGACAGAGAAATTTCAACATATGTTACAGAAAAATGCATTTAAAAAATTCAATTGAGTTTGGATGGCACCCGGTGGCTGTTTGTGGTATAACGGCCTAAATAAAATCTCACAGAAACCTCAATTAATATCAACTTCAAATTTGGAACAACTTATTTAGACATAAGGCTTTAATCTTATACCAATTTTAGAGTAAAACCTGTTACGTAAAATATTTATTATATATAAAATAAAATTAATGCATTTTCTTTACAGTAAATTTAAACTACCGTAACTTTTTGATACTTTAATTCTTTTTTTAAAAATTCGATAATCTGCTGATTTGTCTTCTTTAAAAAGAGACCAACCTTAGGTCTGTATTTCAAAGTGTTTATAAATTACAACAATTTAAAGTTGGATTAAGTGCACCTTTCAATGCCTATTTTTAAAAAATGGGGGGGGGTGCGTTAAGGGGTTTAAACAGTATCAAAAACTGAGTGTTACATTCCGGCTCAGGAAGTCACCAAAAAATATGGGAACTGCGTTCAAAAATATCATATTAAACAACATTTATTTAGTCTAGGGGTTCCAAATAAAGATAATGAATTAATAACAACAAATAAACTAATAATGTAAAAAATATATAAATAAATAAAGGTAATGGTAATTTCCAATATGGTCTAGCTGTCCAGCAGAGCACAACTGCAGGATGCTCTAAGAAAG
The DNA here is from genome assembly GCA_018155175.1 of Sinocyclocheilus anophthalmus. Lineage (NCBI taxonomy): Eukaryota > Metazoa > Chordata > Actinopteri > Cypriniformes > Cyprinidae > Sinocyclocheilus > Sinocyclocheilus anophthalmus. The sequence continues at coordinate 6,972 of JADLZN010005636.1, forward strand.
GAACCAGACTCCTCTCCAAACAAGGACAGATCTCTTAAATACGCAGTTCTCCAATTAAGAACAGGTGGATCCTTAGCTGGTAACCTGTAGAAACAAAGAAAACCACTACAAAGCAAAACCAAACAACCTGACCCATAACATGAGTGAAACAGACTTTTCAAAAATACATACATACATACATAAGGGTCCATACATTTTTTGACATGTTGGCATCTCTGTGTGTTGTAGAGCGCACACAGCCATTGAAAGCCTAACAACAACAAAAAAATGTCAATCAAGGTGAATCAGACATCGGACAAGTGAGAAGTTACTAAGAAAGTCTGTCCAGAACACAATATTGACACAATCTTAAATGGTATCTCGCTGTGTGTGAGCATGTACTGTAGCTGTCACTTCAGACACGGCTCGACTTGACCAGGCCATGCAGCAGACACACACATTCATGTACAGTACTGATTCTCTTTACCTGCTGTTGCATTTCAAGGTGTTTGAGGCTGTTTGCAGCCATACAAACAGAGCTTGTTTTCAGATGAGCAAAACACAGGGGGCGTGAAAACATTGGCAAGTAAAACACTGCAACATGACATTGAAAACAGCAATAAAATCAGAAAAGGACTTTCGCTGTCAGCACTTCCACTTATGTGACATACACATCTAGGACATGTGACCCTGGTTCAGGCGCCTCAATCCATGCAGGGCTTTTCAGAACATCTGTTTCAGAGTGAAAACTCACACAGTTTGAGATTAATACAATATTTCTGCTCAGAACTCACTTTGAGTGTTTGTATTTGTTCTATTGTGGATTTTGTATATAATATAATAACAAATATGTGGGGTGTTTTAACTACACCGGTTTATTATTTCTCATGTAAACATACTTTATTCTTATAAATAATACCCCAAAACGCATAAAGCAAATAAACCATACACTATGATCAAACATAGTAAAATTGTGAAACATAGGGAATTATGATAAAACAATATTGACTGATGGATCTGCAGAGAATTGTGTTTCAGTGAGTCATCAATCCTGGAAGAGAGAGAGGTAGACAGCGGTTGAAGTTCATTCTCATCAAATTGCATAATTAATGGAAAGTGAATACAAATTATGATTATATCAAAATAACATAAAATAAACTTTTGAATACATCAATGTTTCTATTATTAAACTTGGATTGCCCTTACGAAAATTAACCATGGTTTTACTACAAATAAAACCAAAAAACCAATGGTTACTATAGTTAAACCATGGTATCCGCAAATTAACCAAGGTTTTGCTACACTAACCATAGTTTAACCATGGTATTTGTAGTAAAACTGGTTATACAAATGATAAACAATATGCCAAAAAAAAAAAACATGGTTACTACACTTATTCTACAATAAAACCATGGTTAATTTTCGTAACGGTGGACTTGGATCCCAGGCCTTCCCACTACTGACTGGTACTATCTCTTGAGGCAGTAAAAAAAAATACTGAGGGTTGAAGTCGTGGCCCCCGCCTGATCGAAAACAACCATTGCCGAATTTGCACAAAAAATGCCTTCTGCCTTCTACAGAATGGTTTAAATTTCTTGCTAAATATGGTTTAAATACCTGCTCCCCTGTGGATGGTTGCTTGGTAGATACCCCCTTAGGGTTGATACAGGGTGAACGGAGTTATTTAGGCCAATGTGGATTCCCTGTACTTCGTTTACCTCCCTCCCCAACTACTGTTGGGTTTTGAAGAAGGGATGTATGGTCCCTTGGTGGCTTCATAGGCCTCTATAGTATGACCCATGTTCAAGAACCTGGCAAATAGAGACAAGTCAGCCTGCAGGGCGTCCCTCCTCATCTATCGCATACTATAGTTAGCGTTGGAGGTCTAGAGAAGTGCCTTTATTTAAGTCAGAGTTGAATTGTTCCCCCCCAGTGTACTAGGGTTTTTAAGCAGGGCATACTGTAAGTTCCTTTGTAGCCTCCTTGGGGTTAAAATATGGTAGATGAGAGTTATTGGCAAAGGGCAGCCTGCCTTTCTCCTGTCTGCCTCCCTGTCTAGGAGGTTTGGGCTCTGGTTTTACAGGGACTGAGTAGGATTTTGTTTTAGATTTAGAATTAAACCACTTCGCTTGGTGTTACAAGGAGCAGGGTGAGTGAAATTATGATGGGCAACTCACGAGAGTCCCTTTTGTTTAGTTTACCTCCCTCTCCAACTACGCCCTAAGGGCTTTGTCAAGGTGCTGACATAGCTGAGCATTTTCCTTTAGAGCTCTGCTCTTGGGGCCTTATAAGGCTTACGTGTCCTGCAACAAAGGAAGGTTGTAAAGGCCAGGACTTTTCTATTTTAATTCTACTTTATCTATATTTATCTTCTCTTTTTTTATTAAAAATAAAACACTAGCTTTCTATTTTTTTCTGTCCTATCTACTTGTTTTTCTTTGTGTGTTTGTGTGTGTGTCTATAAGGATTATAGATATATAGATGATATATAATATATATATAATATAGGTATTATATATATATATCTAAATACACACCCCTGCAACATGCACTGCGTAGGCTAACCAAGACTTGTCATTTGCACTTATATTGTTGCTTTTTTGTTAGTTTTGACTGTTTTTATTGTCCTCATTTGTAAGTTCCTTTGGATAAAACCATCTTCTAAAGGATAATTAAATGTACATGATTCCCTTGCTATAGAGTGGAGAAGCGTGGGTGTTTTCCCTTTACTACTGGAATGATACTGGCTTAGAGACTGTTTCTTCTAAGCAGTCTATGAAGCATATTGCTCCCTGGAGGTTGACGCGTCTTGACTCTAGCTGGTTGATCTGTAGAGTCAGGGTATTCTATGCCCACTATGGTCTGCATAGCTAGTCTAGTGAGGCAAGTGAGTGGTGAGTGGGCATTCGTTCCAAAATGTATGTATAATTCCCAAATAGTGATGGCTAGATGACTGGGTAGAGCGATAAAACGTCTTGTGTGCTGTTCTTGGTATGCCGTGGTTAGGACCTACCAAAAGTGGTGCAAGGAAAGGCAAAGTGCAAAGTGTTCTCCTAACAAATGTAAAAAGTATCTTGAAGAAAGTGGAGTCATTTTTATTATTTTGTGTAATCTAAACAAGAATACTCTAAACATGTTAATAACAAAAATGAATAAATCTTAAGTCGCCTGAACAAAATTTCACAATGAATAAAGCATGCATTGCATCTTGAAAAAATGTTGATTATCACCTTGTTTGGGATTTTTGTGTTGAGGTACGTGCGTCTGATTGCAACTTTTGGATTTAATGTTACATGTTCCTTTTGTCTTCTTAGGGCTTTTGAATTATTTCCTGTCCCATGTGCCGTTTTGTAGTCAGGTTGTCATGTGCTCATGTTTCTGTTCTTATGCTCCATGTGTTTCTGTTTTTTTGTTTATTTTGATACTTTCATGAAAACTCCTGCAGTTCGATCTTTGCCTCTGCCTGCCTTCTCTCACTCCCCATTACGATATATTTGCCTGTCAAGGTACCCTACTACCCTTAAGAGTCAAATAATATAAAACCAATATTTTATTAAGCTTTGAAAATGAAACATAATGACTTTAATTGTTTTGTCTATAGAAACAGTCACTAATGAGGCATCTATGTATACACATCCATGCGTTCACCCTCAGTTTCAGTTGTTGTTTGTCAATTTCATGTTTTAACATTTGTTAAATAGTTGTGTGTTGGTATTACCTTCATCTTCCTGTGTTCTACTTGTTCTCTGAAATGTCCTCATGTTGTTTTGTTTAAAGAAATCAGCCTGCGATTAGATCCATGTCTCACCTACTCCATCAGCAGCGTAACACCTGTTATTAATTGTCCCAAAGCTCTTGATCTTTATGTGCTGTCAGCTTCATTCCCTCTTTAAGATTGAAGCTAAAATCTTCACTAAACCTGTAGTCTCTATTACTGTTTCCTTTGTCTCCCTTCTTCTGCTATGCATTTCAGAAAATCCTGCTTCTAGAGTGGCACTATATGAATAAAATCCATTAATTACTATCATTAATGTGCTGTTTCTCCTGTTGTAGTGCGCTCACGGAGCTGCAGCTATGCTGGAGTGTTTCATGTGGAGGGGAGAGAACGCTATAGTCTGAAGTTTGAGAAGGCCGAGACATTGTGTGAGCATTTATCCTCTTCATTAGCCAGTCTGGAGCAGGTGGAAAAAGCCTACAATAAAGGACTACAGACATGCAGGTTCTTACATTCAGCTGAACATAACTAAATGACAATTAAACATACAGGATCATTATTAACATGAGCTCCACCGAAATATAAACATACGTTTTGTCTGCAGGTATGGATGGATAAACAGCACAGAGGTGGTGATAGTCCGTCAGACGCCAAATAGAATCTGTGCTGGCAACCAAACCGGCATCATCAGGAAAACTCCAGACAGAAAAAAATATGACGCCTTCTGTTTTGATGCTAAAGGTTTGATTTGTGCAACATGCTGTAAGTTTTAGTCAACACATGATCGATCATCTTTTTTTTAACAAAACATTGCATTTCGAATAGATACGGCAGAGAAGAACTGCGCAGCTAAAATTGACCCTGAGAGTTTAAACAAAACAGATGGCGACTCGGCATTTACAGGTACAAGTGCTCAATGAGCAGGGGGGTCCTTTTAGAGTCATTGGTATCATTTTGTATGAAAAAAGTGTATCAAGGTGTTGACTTTATATTTTACATTTAAACATTATCTTTTACACTGGTCTACAGCCGAGATCGCTTCTGAAAAAATGTTATCAAAAATGGACTACTTTCCCTGAGTCCCCCCCCCCCCCCCCCCCCCCACACACACTCACACATGAAAGAAATCTATGCCTTCAGTGGAACAAATCTAGGGAAATTTGTCAGTGTCTTCTGCATAGTCTTCGGCACAGCAAATTTAATGTAGATTTTTGCCCCCCACAGAGCAGTCAGCGACAAGCACAGCGAATGATTTCCCATTTAAACAATGGAGAAACGCTGTCAGGGCAAATGGAGCCCATCAGTGGTTGCAGACTGTTGCTGATCTGTGACAAGAGATGCTCCATTTAATGAATACAAGAAGTGCAGAGTAGACACATAATAGTTTTGGCCTTTTGTTTCATTATAAATTTTATGGTAACACTTTAGTATAGGGACCAGTTCTCACTATTAACTAGCTGCTTATTAGCATCTTGGCTGTTTATTAGTACTTATATACTTATACAATTCTTATACATTTATACCTGCTTATCTCTAATCGTACCCAAAACCTAAACTTAACAACTACCTTACTAAATATTTATAAGCAGCAAGAGTTTGAGGCAAACGTTGCAGTTGTTTGTTAATAGCAAGAATTGGACCTTAAAATAAAGTGTGACCAGTTTTATTTGTATAATCCTTTTGCTGATTTTTAAAGTGTTACTTAAATGGGAGAGGTGACAGTTAAAATGTAAAAACTTAAATATCTTGAAAACAGCAGCCAATCATTTGTTTTAATTGTCGTATTTGAATTCAGCACATCAAAATGCACAATAAATATCACATTTTATCTCTGAAGCAGACGAGTTCTGCTGACCAGTGTTATTATCTGGATCAGTTTTACTTGTTCTAAAGACAAGTTTCAGGAAAAACACTGTCACACTTTCCATCCCTGCACAGACGGATTTATTTCTGTAAAAACATGACCAAATAAATGCTAAGCTGTGAATGTTTATTTTTGATAATAACTCTGGTTGTCTAATAAATTCATGTAAATATCTATAAGACGACAGGTTGAAAAGCTGTTTCAGAGATGGACCCTTTTTTCATACAATCAATGTTTGATGAGCAGATATACACTTAGTTGTGTATAATTTACATTTGACAGAAGTCACAACACACCGACCAAATGCTGGAGGGGAAGATTCTGAAAATTCAACATCTGAAGTCACATCTGTGTCCGAGTCCTCTACTCCAGTTCTCTGGATGCAGACCAGTCCCACACAGAGCCCTGCGGAACAGAACCACACTGATCAGACCAACCGTGATACGCATATAGAGTTGACAACTTCACATCCAAATCCAGACACCACAGGGCTGGGAGTGTTTGAATCAGTGACCACTAAAAAAACGGCAGTAAATAAAGCAGGTGAAGTTTTTATAGGAATTTTAGCCATATCTGAATTTGATCATCAGTTCATTCTTTACTAAATGTAATACACTGTGATCTATCTGGATTGTTTGTAATTATTACTGAAAATGACTTCTGACCTCTTATTTGAACTGTTGTGTCTCTGTGCTTCTGTCTAGTTGTTACTCCAGAACACGCCATCCCAAACAACGGGTCTATAGGTATGGCCAGTGTAATACAAATCATGTATTAAAAGTAATGCCCTAATCAATTGTATCCAATTTCAGACTACTATTTGCTTTAACAAACCTTGATTGACAACATTCTGACAAATGTTCACCAGGGTGTGAATTATAAGGCAGTCTTAGGTCAGGGCTCTATAACAACTCCAGTCCTGGGACCGGTGTCCTGGAAACTTTACTACCAATCCCAGTTGAACCCATCTGTCTGTAATTTGCAAGCATATTGTCAACACATATTGTCCCACAGTCCTCTTTGATCGGACCTCTAGGTTAGCTGCAAACACGGAACCCTAAAAAAGGGAAATGAGAAGCGGCGACTCATTGCCATGCATTGGGTCTGCTGCACGTCTCCTTCAGACAAATTTTGATGACGTGTTGTGCAGGCATATTGGTTAACTGGTCGTCGTCGTGGGGCTCCATTTGTGACGTCATGTGCAAAAAGTATAAATGCTGTAGTGGAATATGATGCCGCTGTCTTGGAAGCTGATAGTGTTTATAACAAGGGAGAGATAATGTTTGTTTTCACTCCTTAAACCGTTTTGAATTCCTGTTTACAACATTATTTACACTGATCAGCCACAACATTAAAAGCACTGACAGGTAAAGTGAATAGATTGAGCTATGCTAGAATGTAAATCTGTCAAGCGGTGGATATAGGCAGCTGGTCCAGGCAGCCCTTGGAACCATGAAAAAAAATAGTTCGACAAGTGCCCAGGGATGTCAAGTCAAGTCACCTTTATTTATATAGCGCTTTTAACAATACAGATTGTGTCAAAGCAACTGAACAGCATTAATTAGGAAAATAGTGTGTCAATAATGCAAAATGACAATAGTAAACACTAATTTTTCAGTTAAAGACAGTTCATCATATTCAGTGATGTCAACATGCAGCTCAGTTTAAATAATATCTTTGCAATCATGTCAACGATATCGCTGGAAATGAAGTGTCCCCAACTAAGCAAGCCAGAGGCGTGATGGCTAGATGACTGGGTAGAGTGATAAAATGTCTTGTGTGCTGTTCTTGGTATGCCGTGGTTAGGACCTACCAAAAGTGGTGCAAGGAAAGGCAAAGTGCAAAGTGTTCTCCTAACAAATGTAAAAAGTATCTTGAAGAAAGTGGAGTCATTTTATTATTTTGTGTAATCTAAACAAGAATACTCTAAACATGTTAATAACAAAAATGAATAAATCTTAAGTCGCCTGAACAAACAATTTCACAATGAACAAAGCATGCATTGCATCTTGAAAAAATGTTGATTATCACCTTGTTTGGGATTTTTGTGTTGAGGTACGTGCGTCTGATTGCAACTTTTGGATTTAATGTTACATGTTCCTTTTGTCTTCTTAGGGCTTTTGAATTATTTCCTGTCCCATGTGCCGTTTTGTAGTCAGGTTGTCATGTGCTCATGTTTCTGTTCTTATGCTCCATGTGTTCCTGGTTTTTTTGTTTATTTTGATACTTTCATGAAGTCTGCGTGCGCGTGCATTCGATCTTGGCCTCGTGCCGGTGCCGTTTCGGTCGCGCCTCACTCCCCATGACGATATATTTTTTGGGTTGTGTCCGGTCCAGTACCCTACTACCCTTAAGAGTCAAATAATATAAAACCAATATTTTATTAAGCTTTGAAAATGAAACAGACATTAGGCAGAATGACTTGTTCAACTTGGGTGTAGTGGCCCATAGAAACAGTCACTACTGAGGCATCTATGTATACACATCCATGCGTTCACCCTCAGTTTCAGTTGTTGTTTGTCAATTTCATGTTTTAACATTTGTTAAATAGTTGTGTGTTGGTATTACCTTCATCTTCCTGTGTTCTACTTGTTCTCTGAAATGTCCTCATGTTGTTTTGTTTAAAGAAATCAGCCTGCGATTAGATCCATGTCTCACCTACTCCATCAGCAGCGTAACACCTGTTATTAATCGTCCCAAAGCTCTTGATCTTTATGTGCTGTCAGCTTCTTTCCCTCTTTAAGATTGAAGCTAAAATCTTCACTAAACCTGTAGTATCTATTACTGTTTCCTTTGTCTCCCTTCTTCTGCTATGCATTTCAGAAAATCTTGCTTCTAGAGTGGCACTATATGAATAAAATCCATTAATTACTATCATTAATGTGCTGTTTCTCCTGTTGTAGTGCGCTCACGGAGCTGCAGCTATGCTGGAGTGTTTCATGTGGAGGGGAGAGAACGCTATAGTCTGAAGTTTGAGAAGGCCGAGACATTGTGTGAGCATTTATCCTCTTCATTAGCCAGTCTGGAGCAGGTGGAAAAAGCCTCCAATAAAGGACTACAGACATGCAGGTTCTTACATTCAGCTGAACATAACCAAATGACAATTAAACATACAGGATCATTATTAACATGAGCTCCACCGAAATATAAACATACGTTTTGTCTGCAGGTATGGATGGATAAACAGCACAGAGGTGGTGATGGTCCGTCAGACGCCAAATAGAATCTGTGCTGGCAACCAAACCGGCATCATCAGGAAAACTCCAGACAGAAAAAAATATGACGCCTTCTGTTTTGATGCTAAAGGTTTGATTTGTGCAACATGCTGTAAGTTTTAGTCAACACATGATCGATCATCTTTTTTTTAACAAAACATTGCATTTCGAATAGATACGGCAGAGAAGAACTGCGCAGCTAAAATTGACCCTGAGAGTTTAAACAAAACAGATGGCGACTCGGCATTTACAGGTACAAGTTACTAAGGAATAACATTTTAAATGGTATGCATTTTGTATGAAAAAAAAGTGTATTCAAGGTGTGCCACAGGATTCACTTTTATATTTTACATTTAACATTATTGTTTACACTGGTCTACAGCCAAGATGCTTCTGAAATAAATGTTACCAAAATGGACTAATTCTGAGACACACTGCGACACAGGAAAAGGAAATCTATGCCTTCAGTGAAAAATCTAGATGAAATTTGCAGTGTCTTCTGCATAGTCTTCGGCACAGCAAATTTAATGTAGATTTTTGTCACGGAGAAAAAAAGGGGGGAAGGGGGGAAAAAGGAAAAAAAGGAAGAAGGGGAAAAGAAAAAAAAAAAAAAGAAGGAGGGGGAGAAAAAGGAGGGAAATGAGGGAAAGGAATGAGAGGGGAATCTATTGGGCAAGAAATAAAAAAAGTATGCATGCCACTGGGGGCGGCAACTCCCACATGTCAGCATCAGTCGCACATAGTCATGCCAGCGAATGATTTCCTAATGAACAGAACGCGAGACTACAATATCTCACGGAAAGCCAATGAGAGTAAACTCTGTCAGGGCAAAATGAGCCATCAGTGGTTCGAGACTGTTGCTGATCTGTGACAGCGATGCTCCATTTAATGATACCAGAAGTTCAGAGTAGAACACATAATAGTTTTTGCCTTGGTTTCATTATAAATTTTTATGGTAACACGTTAGTATAGGGACCAGTTCTCACTATTAACTAGTTGCTTATTAGCATGCATATTATTAACATATTGGCTGTTTATTAGTACTTATATACTTATACAATTCTTATACATTTATACCTGCTTATCTCTAATCCTACCCAAAACCTAAACTTAACAACTACCATACTAAATATTTATAAGCAGCAAGAGTTTGAGGCAAACGCTGCAGTTGTTTGTTAATAGCAAGAATTGGACCTTAAAATAAAGTGTGACCAGTTTTATTTGTATAATCCTTTTGCTGATTTTTAAAGTGTTACTTAAATGGGAGAGGTGACAGGTAAAATGTAAAAACTGAAATATCTTGAAAACAGCAGCCAATCATTTGTTTTAATTGTCGTATTTGAATTCAGCACATCAAAATTCACAATAAATATCACATTTTATCTCTGAAGCAGACGAGTTCTGCTGACCAGTGTTATTATCTGGATCAGTTTTACTTGTTCTAAAGACAAGTTTCAGGAAAAACACTGTCACATTTTCCATCCCTGCACAGACGGATTTATTTCTGTAAAAACATGACCAAATAAATGCTAAGCTGTGAAATAAATAAATAAATGCTAAGCTGTGTTTGAATCAGTGACCACTAAAGAAACGGCTGTAAATAAAGCAGGTGAAGTTTTTATAGGAATTTTAGCCATATCTGAATTTGATCATCAGTTCATTCTTTACTAAATGTAATACACTGTGATCTATCTGGATTGTTTGTAATTATTACTGAAAATGACTTCTGACCTCTTATTTGAACTGTTGTGTCTCTGTGCTTCTGTCTAGTTGTTACTCCAGAACACGCCATCCCAAACAACGGGTCTATAGGTATGGCCAGTTTAATACAAATCATGTATTAAAAGTAATGCCCTAATCAATTGTATCCAATTTCAGACTACTATTTGCTTTAACAAGCCTTGATTGACAACATTCTGACAAATGTTCACCAGGGTGTGAATTATAAGGCAGTCTTAGGTCAGGGCTCTATAACAACTCCAGTCCTGGGGGCCGGTGTCCTGGAAACTTTACTACCAATCCCAGTTGAACCCATCTGTCTGTAATTTGCAAGCAAAAGGCATATTTGGTTAATTCAGGGGTGTCCACTCCTGCTCCTGGAGGGCCACTGTCCTGCAGTGTTTAGCTCCAACCCCAATTAAACACACCTGAACCAAGCTAATCAAAGCCTTACTAGGCATACTAGAAACTTTCAGGCAGGTGTGCTGAGGCAAGTTGGAGCTAAACTCCGCAGGACACCAGCCCTCCAGGACCGAGTGTGGACACCCCTGGGTTAGGTGTTAAACTCCGCAGGACACCAGCCCTCCAGGATCGAGTGTGGACACCCCTGGGTTAGGTGTTAAACTCCGCAGGACACCGGCCCTCCAGGACCGAGTGCGGACACCCCTGGGTTAGTGTTACCTCCGCAGGACCCGCCCTCCAGACCGAGTGTGGACACCTGGTGCTATGGGTTTTACGAACGGTCATGTCAGTGTCACGTCCTTTGGGACTGGAGTTAAAAAGCCCTGTTTTAGGGGGTCTGATCACCATCATCAATGGATGGGTAAAATAAAGGGTTGTGGCATTTTCAAAGTACATGTACAGTCATAAGACTACTCATAGGTACAGCTTTTTCTGAATTAGACTTGTAATATCATTTCGACCACCCCTGAAACACAATCTGCTTGCAAAACCAAAGCTTGATCTATAAAAAAAAAAATGGGTCTCATTCACTAATAATTGCGTACGTTCTTCGTATTTATACGCACATTTGACCTTCTCACGAAAACTTTCCGGCTAATTCACAACACGTGCGTACGCACATGAGCTTGTTCTTAAACTCGTTCTTCTGTTAGTGAATTTGAAGTCTTCTAAATGAGCGCCCGCGTGCACGAGGTTAGTAATTAGCATAATACACGCCCAAACCATTTCCATATAAGACTTCCGCACAGTGGCCTCGCCAAAATAATATTATGGCACCGAAACAAAAGACAAATGAAAAAGACTTTAATGCTAATGACTTGAGTTTTGCTGTCGGAGGTGGAACCAGAAAAAATTTTTCTATTAAGTGTAATCACTGCCGAACGGCCAGGTCAGAAAGAAGCATGGTATACAGTAACACAAGCCGTTAATGTGGTGTCACCAGAAATGCGGATGGTTGCCGAAGTTAAAAAAAAAAGTGGTTTGACATGAAGTTCGAGGCCAAAAGAAGAATTTCAGTTTAACAGAGGAAAAAAGACACGGGTGGAGGGCAGGGGGCACCTGATCTGTCTGCCTTCGATGAAAGAATGGCTGCAATTATAGGACAGTCAAGCTTGAGTGGCATTATAGAAAGGAGTGAGGGTGAGAGTGACCTAATACAGGAGCAATTACAACACGGTAATTTGCTTAAATCAAAATCTTTATTTTAAGGAATGTATTCAAGTAATCATCATAACTCAAAACTTCCGGCTTTTGCAGAACATCCACAGACAGCAGATGGAAATTAAGAAGCTGAAGTCCAGCCGTCCCAATCCACTCGTTATACCCCTTCAAAGAGGCACACCGGCGCATGAGTCCTGACCGACGAGGTGCTCGCTAGTCAAGATGCCCTCATCCTTGCCGTTAAGGACGTGGCAGCTGGCCTACGGGAAATAAATGAGTCACTGAATAAATTTATAGCATTGCTTGGCAGTCACAGAAGTGCATAAATGTGAATAAATATGGCACAATTCTGTTTTCTGATGTGTTTTAATGTTCCCTAAAACTTTTTTGCAATCGTTAAAAGCACTTTTACAAATTCCATTTGCTCAATTATAGAATGTGTACTGCAGCAAACTACAAAAGCTATTTAAAAAATAGAATGAGATTATATACCATTATAAACGTATCAACTGAAGGCGTGCTTGAAGCGCTGCTTGGGCTGGCGCGTGCATCTCGTCACCCACAGGTTCCGGCTGTGCGTGTGGTCCATAAGGAGCAGGTACACTCCGTGCCATTGCGATGTTGTGCAGCACACAACATGCTAAAACAAACTGACAGATTTTGTCTGGCCTGTATAACAGCATTCCACCAGCTGCATCCAAGCACATCCAATGGGATTTGTGTACCCCGATTGTGCGTTCTATCACTGAGCGCGCACGGGCATGTTTCAGGTTGTAGCGCACTTCTTGAGGGGTCGTTGGGTTGGCTAGAGGTGTCATGAGCCATGTTTTGAGACCATAACCCCTGTCACCTACAACAAGCATCATGATAATGAACCTTTATTCTGGGCACACTTCTACTCACCAAGAAGCCATCCCTCTTCACCACCCCCAGCTTGCAAGCGCTGTCCTAAATAACTGTTTTGTAAAATAAAGGAATCGTGAGTTCCTCCGGGCCAGCGTGCAACAACATTTAGTATGTTACAGCTGGCATCGCCGACTATTTGAACGTTGATGGAGTGGTAATTTTTTCTGTTCACATAGTTTATTGCATTTGCGGATGGTGCTTTCATACGCACATGGGTACAGTCTATTGCACCGATGGTATTAGGTATGCCACTGATCTCATAGAACCCCCTCTTAACTACCATCTGGTGTGCCACGTCATAAGGAAATTTTACATAAGTTGTCATAAGACCTACAATAGCTTTTACCACCTTGTGAATAGCACGGCTTATAGAGGGTTGGGAAATTCCAATTTCCCTTTGAAATGTTCCCGTAGCAAGTAATCTGATAGTACACAGAACTTGGAGATAAGGTGGTATAGGGTGAGAGCGGTTGGTGATATGGCTTAGGTGTGGTTCCAGTGAGTTGCATAAATCAATAAGGACTTCTCTGGGTAACCTAAAGCGACTGAACAGCCATTCGTCACGCTCAGCATACATATCTGTGTGCTCTCTAAAGACGCGCTCTCTCCTTTGAGCACGCACCGCAATGTCTTCAAGCAGTACCAAGTGTGCCATGCCTCCAAACACAAGGCGAGACACAATAATCACCGTTTATATAAGGAGAGATCAGGTGATTGATAGTACGGAACCTCTATTAGAATTATATATATATTTCTATCTTGGACTTCTAATTATACTTTATTATCAATTTTAATGTCTAGTCACTTTTCACCCACCCTGTAAATAACATATCTAATTATATGTAGGGTTCTTTACACATGCTTATAAGACCCCGGGCATACATGATTATTGCGTACGTATGGTATAAGTTGTTCTTGAATTTTTTTGTACATTTAGAATAAATTTTAGAACGAAAGTTTTTGATGAATCATGATTTATTCGTGAAAACGTCCGTACGCACGTTTCACGCAAAAATTTGTGCCTACGCATGTTTAGTGAATGAGACCCAATGTTCCTAGTCAAGAATAGTCTCATAATTGGGGAAGTTAAGTAGAATTGAATCCCATAAATACATTTTCAGCACAAATGCAAAACAGAGATGACCCTGAGTGCTGTTGAATTGAATATATGAAATGAATCTCTTTAAATAGCCTGTTTTTTTAAGAAGCAGCTTATTTTAAGGTTAAACCACAAGTTTATCAGACACTTGTACCTAACAGCTTTTGGTTGTCTAAAAATGGTAAATATCTATTTGATGATTATTTGCTGACAGCAGACAAACCAGGAGTTTTCCTCACATTCTGGGAAAACATGAATAGGGAAAAGCATAAGTAGGCCTGGCCCTAAGGACACACACCCAAACCTCCTGCCAAAGTGATTCTGTTGTAATTTACACTCTGACTTGAACAACTGCATTGATTTTTCTTTATTACTTGGTTTGAAATAACGTGTAATTTGTTTTAATCCTCTTACAGACTGGCTGATCATTTTACTCGTCATTTTGGCCGTTTTTGTCATTCTGCTTGTCTGTGTTATTGCAGCAAACAGAAAAAGGTATGTTGTTTTAATGCAAATATTACAGCCCACAGCAGAAGTACAAAATACCACCAGTCTGTCACAATACCCACACTTGTCAATTTGTACTTGCCTACTTGTGTTATGTATCGCTAATAATTCTGGCCACTGTGTGCAAGTGGGAATCTTGAATGTGTATAAAGGAATGTTTGATTGACACAGCTATCATAAATTCTAAGTTTCTAAAACAGTTGCTATAGAGTCCTGCCAACTGGTTTTAGAAACCATAATACCATCGCTGTCATGCAGGTGAAAATATGCTACTTTGCTCAGAAAGGAAGGCTTGTGGGTTCCTAAATGTAGCGCATCAAATTTGAATAAGGGTTAGTGTGTGTTAGTGTTGACGGTCTTGCTTATACTTCCTCTCTGTCACATGCGTGCACCCTGAAGTGGGCAAGAGCACAAGTGTGGGTACTGAACAGGCTAAGTGTGCTTAAAAAGAGTAAATAGACAGTAGTGTCAACAGCTAGATTTGGAAAAAAAAGAAAACACAGGAATAAAGAATATATTTGGTTTACACTTTCTAACTTTAAAACTATTGGTTTTATAAAATAGCTGCCAGTGATTTATTAAAGTTAACAGTGTTATTGTGTTTTAGTGAATGTGCACATTTGTTTTTCTATAGATGGTGTGGCAAGAAACAGACTCTGATTATTACACAAGAGAGCAGCAGTGAAGAAAAGGGTGCAGCAGCTTCATTGACTAAGGAGCAGGAGATGGTCAAACTAGTGAACACTGAGAAGATCGCAGGGAACAGCAACTCAGAGTTTATCAGCATCAGTCCAGAGAAGTGAACAGAGAAAACCCAGAAGGCATGAGAATGAGAACACAAGCAGTTTTATGCTAACACCTGACAATACAAATGCACTAATATGCCGTAATCAATGCTGAACTAATCCACAGATAATATTTAGATAATGATTGATTTATGAAGAACTAAGCCATTCATTAATAATTACATCCGCATCTGATAAAGTGACTGATGAATAGATTAAGCTATATAGAAATTGCTATTAAATAAATGTGTCATCAAGGATTAATTCACTATCAACATCTAGCATTAACTAATAGTGTAAATCAATGTGTTATTTACCACAGTGGGTCAAAGCCATGCATTCCAATTTCCACCTGTCCGATTTAAAAAAATCATTAGATAATAGTTTGCATATCATTATGTTATGACTTGGTGAGACACTTGACTATTAACTCTGTTAACTAATTATTAAGTAATATGCTCCTATGGTTATGATTTTAATCAATTTACCCATCCCTCAATCACATTATTTGACATTACATTCACTGCACAACTGCAGGGCTCAAGTTTTACTTATTTATTTTTTTCCTGTGTAATCTTGAATTGTATTTTATTTAATTACATAAAAGGAAAAAAGAAAAAAAAATCACATTACACCTAAAATGCTCTTAAGGAAAACGCAGCAAAAAACAGGGTATCTAGGCTAGTACCTCACGCCAGAACTGTCACTTCGTCGAGCTGGGACAGGAAAACGGACTGGGAATGGGACCATGAGGGGGGGGGGGGCAGGTTATATAAAATAAACTAAGTGACTCTTAAATGAACAAAAGAAAAGTTTGAGAAAGGACGTCTTACCTGTTCTCTCACGTGTTTTCTGAGCATCTGCTGCATCTTCAGTCTGTTTCCCTTCATGAGCAACACTTTTACCAGATACTTACCAAAATCTAGACTCCTCTCAACCCTTTATGTTCGTATGCTCATTAAGTAAAAGTCATAATAAAAATATCTTCACAAATTTAAATCAGACAGCTGGAAGTTAAAAAACATGACATTTTGGTAATTCATTTACACTGTTATTAGTAGATGTTGATCCATGATGACACATTTAATTAACAGCAATTCATATATGACTTAATCTATTAATCAGATATACTCTTTATTAGTTACTGATGTAGTAATAATTAATGAATGGCTTAGATCTTCGTAAGTCATGCATTAAATGTGCATTAGTTCAGCAGTTCACACATATTTTAAAGTGTTGCCAGTTTTACATCATAAAACATGACCAGAGAAAGAGATCTAAGTACAAAAACAGAAGAATTCAGATGGACATAGATTTGAAACTAATCAAAAGGAGGTTTATGTTTGGAGATGTGATTTGATTTTTAAGCACCGTGTGTGTGTTGTGTGTGTTTGTGTTTGTGTTGTTCGTGGCGTGCGTGCGGGCGCGCGTGCGCGCATGTGGTTTTGTCGACAAATGAGAACATAAATTTTATAATTACCAAGGTCTGACATAGGTATTAAAGAGAAGTGACTTTTCAGGACATTCCCCATGGTCCCCACTTCAAAACGCTTATAATCACACAGAATGGAGTGCATTGAAAATCTGAAATAGCAGAAAGTCTCCTGTGAGGTGTAGGTTTAGGGGTAGGGTTGGTGTAGGTTAATAGAATATACGGTCTGTACAGTATGAAAACCATTTACGCCTATGGGATGTCCCCACTTTCCACAAAAACAAACCTGTGTGTTGTGTGCATCAAGAGAGCCAAACACACATCTATGTTGTAACTTTGTTGTTCATCTCCCGTCTCCATCTATTTTGCTATTCTTAATATTATTTTTATTAAAATATTAAATAACTAGTAAGTTTAATGTTATACTAAGTTTATGTAAACCATCTTTCATTGCATTTTTGCTTGGTATAACACTGGCAATCACCTGTCAGATCAGTCGAATGATCTTGAGAAAGAAGCAACTAAGATTATTCAATAAAGTCGCTACTAATCACTTGTGTCCTGCTTTCTGCCCTTCCTTTCCCTTTTCTTCAATTCTGCACGAGTAAAGTTAACATGACAATGTGCTCACTGCAAATATTTTCTGACAGAGAGAGAGAGAAGTCTTATAAAGACCTCCAGGTGTGATGATTGTCTGAAGCCTGTATAGAATCACAGCAATTCATTGGTTGATTCAGTAATCCCATTTCAGCGCTCAGCAACTGTTCATTTAGAATTCATAAACAGATAATATTACGGAACAGCAGTTCCTTTGAATGGAACTCGAGCTCTCCCCTAAGGACACATGGGGATGCCTCCAGCATGACTGGTGTCTGAAGAAATGCCATTTTTACATGTAACAAAAGCTTTGGTAATGAGTTTATGAATATTAATGAGATCTGGGTTTCCCATAATCCTCTTTTTAGCATCAGTATATTCCAAAGATGAAGGAAGAACATCCATGCACAGAAACGGCTGCTTCTTTATTTATTCGTTTAGTCAGTGAAACACAAAAAACAAATATTATGGCCGGAATAATTTTTTTTGTTAATTGTTTATAAAAAACAGTTTCATTCTGTTTCTTTTTGTTGGCCACCAGGTTCTTCAGATACTTAAATGAAAAAATTAACAAGGCATTCATTTATCATTTATTTTATCGTCATGAACATAAAAAAATAAAGAATTTTCATATGTTTGTTTTTGGTTTCTACACTTTCGTCTAATGCAGGGGTTTAGACATTAAGGACAGGTGGCCTCCCTTTTGCACAACTTACCATGCGCCCCCCCCCCCCCAACACACACCCCACACACGCACAAAGATAAACACCCAGAACAAAGTCATCTGTTGATCACCTTTATCCTATTGTGTTACCGGAAAAGTGCAATTATTTTCAGAGTAAGTCAAGTCAAGTCAAGTCAAATCACCTTTATTTATATAACGCTTTTAACAATACAGATTGTGTCAAAGCAACTTTACAGTATTAAATAGGAAAATAGTGTGTCAATAATGCACATTATAATAGTAACTAGGGCGGTGAATCTTTGGGTAGACAACGAATCGATTCGATTCACGATTCATAGGTTTTCGATTCGATTCAAGAACGATTTTTGCTAATTCAGAACGATTCAATTCGATTCGATTCGATTCGATTCTGCATTCTTTAAGTGCATTCACAGGATTATTTAAATGCTTTCCCTAAATTCTTTAAATGCTTAGTCATGCTGAGGGCAAATTACACAGCAGCCTTTATGGTTAGAGAACCATAGGTGACAGAAAAACAAACACACACTTTTGTCCATTGTTAGATGCTAGTTTAATGATGCTATGGCATGACATGGCATATGTAGAAATTTATGTAAGCTGGACAATAATCAATCATTTGTAATCTATAATTTTTTCCTAATGGCAATTTTATGATTGTTTTATATACTACAAACAATTATTAATTTTTTCTGCACAGAATAAGGTAGAAAATATATTTTATAGTTTTTGTACTGTAATAAATGATATGTCAGTTAATTAGCACTGCATCATTCATCAATTGTATTTATATATTGTGTTTATTGTCTTATCATTTCTTCAGTTCATTCTGCTTTATATACAGCTTAGCTGCATATATAGCCTGACACATCTTAAGTTCTATGAGCGTGAGATCACTTCTCTTTATTTACTTCTTTATTAACATTTTCATACAATAAAATGCTATAGTATTTAACTTTTCCTATCCATCGGCGAATGATGATTCTGAAAGTAAACGGGCCGATATCTGTTTTGCTATAGCAACAAACGCTACTTTCATGCATCTGGTTATCAGATAAACCTCGCGCTCTTATTTCAAGTTTGTTGTTAATGCTGTGGTTATTTTAACGGTTTCCTTCGTACATTTTGTTTAACAACATTGTTAAAACACATTTATCATCCAATGGAACTGTGCAGATGATTTAGATGCTTACATTTTTGCTCCGTCCATGCAATAAATGTGCAGCCTTCGACTGCTCAGGTAATGTCGTCGGCATGACTGAGAACCATTGAAAAACTACAGAAAAGTTAAACTACTTCACTTTAGCATTACTGGCCACGAGTACTAAGGAGAGATCACACATCAGCTGCTCAAAAAATGTGTTAGTGAGATGAATGGAGTGCGAGCGCAATCTTGTGACAGTCACAGGCGGTAAATAGTGGACCATGTGAAGGAGAGATGCGAGGCACGAACACTGTTCAAGGTCTCCATTAATTTGTGCTTGTAGTAATTTAATGTGTATATATTTTGAAAGCATTGAATTGCTATAGAAATCGTGATTCAATAAATTCTTAGCGTTTTTAATCAATTACTGTCCGAAATCGACGATTCACGATTCGAAAATCCATGTTTCAAGATCGATGCATATGCATCGTCAAGGTTTGTATTCGATGCATAGAGAAAACGAGTGAATCGTTACACCCCTAATAGTAAACACTAAATTTTCAGTTAAAGGCAGTTCATCATTGAATTCAGTGATGTCATCATCCAGCTCAGTTCAGTTTAAATAGTATCTGTGCAATCAAGTCGACGATATCGCTGGATATTAGGTGTCCCCAACTAAGCAAGCCAAAGGCGACAGTGGCAAGGAACCAAAACTCCATAGGTGACAGAACAGAGAAAAACCTTGGGAGAAACCAGGCTCAGTCGGGGGGCCAGTTCTCCTCTGGCCAGACGAAACCAGCAGTTCAATTCCAGGCTGCAGCAAAGTCAGATTGTGCAGAGGACTCAATTGGTCCCTGTGGTCTTGTCCCGGTTACCGTCTAGGAGACAAGGTCTTCACTGGGGATCTGTCTTCTAGTTGTCCTGGTCTCTGCTGAAATTCAGGGTTGTTGAGGTCATCTCTAGGTGCTGATCGACCATCTGGGCTGGATACGAACTGGATCCAGGTGATCCAGTACATATAACAAGAGTGATAACAAGTAGGTTAACTTGATATAACGTTTTTAAAACTAAGAATAATGAAACAAAAACAATGATGGTTCGAAATGAAAAGAACAGATTTTTTTTGCAGTTTAAAATTGTAAGAACTGTCCATCCCAGTCAAAACAGTCAGAGGATCTGTAACAGAGAGTGGGGAAAGAACTTTAAACAACGCCAAAATTTAAATATCTATACTATTGATTAATATGCTTACATAATTATATCCCTACCTTAGTGAGTGGTATGCATTTGTTCCCTCGCTGCGCAGAGAAGACTAATTCGGGGTTGTAGTGATGTCAGAAACAGTTGAAGGTCATCCTCCAATTGAAGACATGAACGATATTTGCTCTTGATGAATGTCATAGCAGAAAATCCTGATTTGCACAAATACTTTGAAACAAATGTTAAACGATTCCTCAGTGCTCTTTGTGTGAGTTCAGCAAATTCATTTTGAACAGAGAGCCAGAAATGTCCAATGGAACAGTGTGTAATAATTTGCTCCAGTTCTTGATTACTAGTCAGATCAATTAAAGCCTCTTCAGATACTGCATACCCTCGGAAAAGGGCTACAGCTATCACCCATTTTTACCATTCTCAAGCCCTACAGCAGAAACAGCTATGCCATCTGTAGACAGGCTACACAAATTTAGACCTAACTTTAGAAAAGTTAGATCGTTACCCTCCTAAAAGTGTAAACTGTACAGACATAAAGAAAGAACATCAACGCAAAGTGTATTCTCCAATAGCATACCTCTGCCCATATCTACAAAATATGCCAAATGTGTGTGTGTGTGTGTGTGTGTGTGACAGCGTCCATTCAAGTCCAGTAAAGAGTGTGTGTGTGTATGTGTATTGAATCGGCCTCACCGGTGAAGCGTAAGAGTCCAGGAGCACGATGAGAGCAGCGCTGCCCTGTGACGGAGTCCTCAAAGTGAAAAATATAATCCAATTCAGATCGTTAATACCAAAAAAAGAAAAAGAAAAAAAAAAAAAAAAAAAAAAAAAAAGAAAAAAAAAAAAGAAAAAAAAAAAAAAACGGGTAAGAGAACAAATTCACAGTCATAGACAGCAGAGGACCGTAATAATGCTTCACATTGACCACATTAAATACATCTGTTCTAGGTGCGTTGCCCCAGCACACAGTGTAATTTATCTGCCCTGTTTTACTTTTTATTTCAGCTGAACCTTCCCACTTGGGTGCTAGCTTGGCAGAGAACTTGTTCGATTAAATCTTTCTGTTAGGTTTGATTGTGGATGATAGCTGGAAGTTAATTTTTGAACACATCCCCATGCCTTGCACAGATCTGCCAAACTACCAGATGTAAACTAGGGACCCCTATCGGAGACCAGGTACTTAGGGATTCTCCATCTGGTGAAAATCTCTTCTTTGAGAACTCTCACTATCTTCTGGGTTTTTGCATCTCTCAGTGGGAACATTTCTACCCACTTGGTATAATAGTCCACAACAACAAGGAGGTAGGTGTTCAGTTTTTTACTGGTAGGAAACGGTCCCATTAGGTTCATGCCTAATGTGTGTCCTGGCATGTGAGCTCAGAAGGAAACCAGAGGGCTTAGTATTACTGGGTTTGTATTTTTGACATATTTCACACCCTTTTACATACTGCCATACGTCTTTCCTCACATTCGGCCACCATGCCACCTCTAGGATCTTTAGTAGAGTCTTAAGTTGTCCCAAATGACCTCCCAGAGGATTGTCGTGATAATAGTTAAAAAATTCAGGAATGAGTGACTGTGGAATCACCAACTGATATTTCCCTCCTCTGTTTTTTAAAGGGACTCTATGATAGAGCACCCCTTGATGTTCCTCAAAGGACATGGACTCTTCCTTAACTGGGTGAGGTGGGACATCATCTTTCAGGTCAACAAGTGCTTTGTCTAAGTGTTGCGCTTTGGCTATTTCTTCTAGTGAGTGTGGGAAGGTAGACATACGGGATGCTGTTATGCTGAGACAAGGAGCAGCTTCCATGGAGGAAGACGCATACATTTGGGATAAGGCATCCGGTCCTATGTTTAAACAACCTTTCCTGTGGTGGACTTGGAAATTTAACAGCTGGAGTCGAAGAGTCCAGCGAGTTAGTCGTGAGGAGGTTTTGAAGCAATTGAAGGCCCAGGCAAGAGCTGCGTGGTCAGTAAACACGACAAATGGCCTACCCTCCAGGTAATGCCTCCATTTTTCAACTGCCCAAACAACAGCAAGACACTCTTTCTCAGATGTACTATAATTATATTCTGCTTCTGTCAAGGTCCTAGATGCATAAGCCACAACTTTCTCCCCTTCCTCTGAATGTTGGGTGAGGATTGCCCATGTCACTAGCATTCGTATGGACTTGAAAGGGCTGATTGATGTCGGGTTGTGTTAGTATAGGGGGGTTTTGGAGTGCTTGTTTGAGAGCATCCATGCTGGCTTGGCACTCTGGGGTCCACTCCCACTCTACTCCTTTCTTTTTCAGCCTATTCAATGGAGTAGTGATGTTCGCAAAATGGGGAATGAACTTGTGATACCATCCCGCCAATCCCAGAAATTGTTGCAGTGCCTTGAGATCGTGTGGAGATGGGAATTCGGCTACTGATTTGGTTTTTTCTTGGTCTTGATCTCCACCCCTTTCTCTTAGACCACATGACCAAGAAACTTGAGTTGTCGTTTGAAGAAGTGGCATTTCTTCATATTTAGGGTCAAGTAAGTGCATGTAATACAGCATTTAGATGTTGGACATGCTCTTCTAATGTCCTAGACTAGACAATAATGTCATCGATGTAAATGAAGCAGCACTTCCCTCTCAAGTCCGCCAAAACCCTTTCCATCAATCGGTGGAAAGTGGCTGGGGCATTCCTGAGTCCATATGGCATAGATTTAAATTGGAATAACCCTTTAGTGGTGATAAAAGCTGTCTTTTCCTTACTAGATTCCTCCATCTCCATCTGCCAGTATCCAGATTGCAAATCCAAAGCGCTAAACCAGGAGGCGCCCTCCAGGGATTCCAAGATTTCATGGATCAGTGGCATTGGGTAAGCGTCCGGTGCTGTCTTACAGTTCAGTTTCCTGTAATCCACACAAAACCTGTGAGAGCCATCAGGTTTGGGGACTAGAGCCACAGGTGAAGACCATGGCGAGAAAGAAGGTTCTATGATGTTTTCACGCAGCATCTGCCCTACCTGGTCCTCGATGAGTTGCTTCTTGAGAGGAGATACTCTGTACACCCTGGATTTAAAAGGTATGTCTTCAGACATAACAATTTTGTGTTGTACAGCTTATGTTTTACCCAGGATGTTTGAGGTGGTACGAGACCAGGTGGAGATTAACTTTTCCAGCTCTTCCTGGTTATCCGAGTCCCACTGTGTGAGTTGTGGGTTGACAGAGGTTAGTTCAGAAAGTCCACCAGTAGGGGGTAAGGCATTATAAAGGTTCAGCTTAGCCACCGTGAGGGAATGTACTGGTCCAGATGGCATAGCTGTTTCTGCTGTAGGGCTTGAGAATGGTAAAAATGGGTGATAGCTGTAGCCCTTTTCTGAGGGTATGCAGTATCTGGCTTGCCCTACTTCCAAGATGGCTCCTGTGGCACTCGAGAAGTCCAGCCCAGCAATCAGTGGAAAGGCAAGATTGGTGTCCTTCAATATATATGTGTTCACCCCATACTCGTTTTCATGCAACTGATAGTGAATCTTTTGTAGGTCTCTGGTCTGGTGAATAGTGCCATCAGCCATTAGGAATTTCTGAGGGATGGAGGTAATAACAGATGGAGTCTGACCTTTTAGTTGATTCCATAGTTTCTCTTGCACATCTCTCCCCACATCACAACTCTTGACCATTCACTTTTACTGGCACCACCAGGAAAGAAGTACCAGGATGGACTTGCTGCTGCCGTCTTGGTGTTCTTTACTTTACTGCTCTGTGTGCCAACTTTTAGCCAGTAGTCCTTTGCTCCCATGCAATCCTTCTCCACCAAAGCACCAACCTTCACCAGCTGCTCCACGGTGTTCACCGTTCCCCGTAGACATCCGGCAACCCTGGGGTTGATGTTATTCAAGATGCGACTCATAAGTTCCTCCTCGGAGATCCCTGACTTCCACTTCAAGCAGAGGGCCCGGTAGTCATAGGCAAAGTCCCTCATGCGTTGTTTTGGCTGTTGGACCATTGTCCTCAACTTCTCCTCCACTTCTGAGAGGTAGTCATCAGAAAGAAAAGCAGCCATAAAAGCCTTTTTGAAGGATTTCCAGTCCGTAACCTTTGCCTTTTCTGCCTTCCAGCAGCTCTGTGCAGGTCCCCTCAGCACTGTGCTTAGATTTCCGATGAGCTTGACGCTGGGAAGGGGCCTGATCGCCAAGAGGTTCTCACACTGTTCTAGAAAGTTGAGCAGATCCTCTGTCTCACATGAGTTGCCAAACGTGGGGAACTCAAGGTGTATGGGAGGCCTTCCACAGAATGAGGATGAGGCAGCCATTACTGAGGAAATATGAACATTCAGTGGGTGAGAATGTACAGGGGAAGGAATATCATATGTTGCTCTGTGCAACCTTTGTGTTGGTATTTTGTCTCTAGATACAGGAGCTGTGGTCTGGGGATCGTGGCCTGCAGAAATGTGGGAGGTAGACGGTGTATAGACTTGCAATCTGGTGAGAGTAGGAGTGCTAGTGTATCTCAAATTTTTCATTTGACTCTCCCATTTAGTGACTCATCTGAGAAAACAACCAGTAACAGCTTTCTCTAACTTTTCCAGGGACTTATGGAAATAATCCTCTGAACGCACACACTAGACGATTCGACCAGACCACGAGACCACACACTTGTTGATTGTAGGAACGATTTCACAGTGACACGTGGTCTCACGGACACTCGCGAGATCAAACATAACTAGAGAAGAAAAACAATTAGAGGACAATCAACATTGTCAGCTGGCTCTCCTGGCGTGCGTTCTGTTTCACAGTGAAAAACAACGTATAAAAAAGAATATGGGTGATGTTCTCTACTTTCATGGCATGTGTGTGGCTGCCAAGTTTCAGCTATAGAAGCACGCAACATCCGGCAGGTGCCGCTTGCTTGCTCTCATTGGCTAGGCTGTGTGCTCAGCCCGCTGCTCTTCACGCTGCTGACTCACGACTGCAGTGCCAAGTTCAGCTCCAACCACATCATCAAGTTTGCTGATGACACAACTGTGGTAGGTCTCATCAGCAACAGTGACGAAACGCACTACAGAGAGGAAGTGGCAAAGCTGGCTGAATGGTGTGGCACTAACAACCTGTCCCTCAATGTGAGTAAGACAAAGGAGGTTGTGATGGACTTCAGGAGAAACTCCGTTGACCACCCCCCCACTGACCATCGACAGCTCGACTGTGGAGAGAGTCAGCAGCACTAAATTCCTGGGGGTGCACATCACAGAGGATCTCACCTGGACCACCAACACCATGTCACTCTCCAAGAAGGCACAACAGTGCCTACACTTTCTCCGCCGGCTGAAAAAAGCAAGTCTCCCCGCACCCATCCTCACCACATTCTATAGGGGCAACATTGAGAGCGTGCTGACCAGCTGCATCACTGCCTGGTACGGGAACTGTAGTGCAGCAGACCGCAAGACCCTCCAGCGGACAGTGAACACAGCTGCAAAGATCATCGGTGCCCCTCTCCCCTCCATCCTGGACATTTTCCTTACACAATACTCCAGCAAAGCCAACAGTATCGTGAAGGACCCCACCCATCCCTCCCACAGTCTCTTCCAGCTCCTACCATCAGGAAGACGGTACCGGAGCATCAGAGCCCGCTCTGCCAGACTGCTCAACAGCCCTGAACTCAAATCACCCCGCCCTCCTCTGAAACCCCATACAAACCCCCTACCTCCTGAAACATGGACCATCTCACCTCCTCCACCCTCCCAACCTTACCACATCACAAAAAACTCTGAAACAATTCGACGTATGCTACAGGGCCTGTACAAACCACCTGTAGAAACACACTCTCCTCTATGCACACTAGACACTTTTCACACACACTGCTTTGTGTACATAATCCCACAAAAGACTCCGCAATATGTGTGTTTACATGCTCATGCACTACAAATCATCTTGCACTGTTCCCCAGCCAGCTGCTTGACTTACGATGTTTCTCTTTGCACATGTACAGTATTATGTGAAGCATCCGTATAGTCTGTATTTTTTTTTTTTTTTTATGTATAGGTAAACATTTATATATAGTATATTCATAGTCAAAATCTATCAGTATAGGTACAGTGTTTGTGAAGCATTCGAATAGTTTGTATTTTTTAAGTTTATGTATAGGTAAACATTTATATATATAGTATATTTATAGTCAAAATTAGTCAGTAGGCTAGTTGTGTATAGGTTTTACATTGTTGTATGCCTGTATTTTTGTAGCACCGTGGTCCTGTGAGGCAGGACATTTCGTTCCACTGTATGTCCCCACATGTAGCAGAATGACAATTAAGCTGAACTTGAACTTGAACTTGAGAAGCAGCACGATTAAGAGTCGTAAATATCAAACATGTTTGATATTTACAATTTGAGTTCGGGGATGCTCCGTCTCGATCGGGAGCAGATAAATAATCGTAATGACACCACACAATAGAGGATTTTTTGGACAAAAAAAAAATGCTTGCGACAAGGTGCGAATCGGGCCACACCCCCGATCATTCAGGGATGCAAATCAGGCTTAAAATCGGCCTTAAAATCCTCTAGTGTGCGACCAGCCTAAGGCGTCTTGATTGTGCAGTGGGTCCACACGGCTCTCGGAGCTACCTCTTTAATCCTCGATATGAGACCACTGTGGTGGCCCGTCATTGATTTTGCCCCATCACTGCATATGCCACAGCAGCGTTCCCATTCTATATCGTTCTTTCTCACAAATTTGTTCAATTTGTTGAAAATGTGTTCCCCTGTTGTGTGGGTGGGCAAAGAACTACTAAATAGAAACTCTTCTTGAATGTCCACGTTTTTCACATACCGCACATATGTTAACAGCTGAGCGCAGCTGGCCACATCGGTGGATTTGTCGATCTGGAGTGCAAAAAATGGGCTGTGTCTGACGCTGTCTAAAACTTCCTTCACATCCTGTGCCATGTCTGAGATGCGCCGACTTATTGTGTTGTCAGAGAGTGGAACAGAATCGATCTTAGAAGCCGCTGCCTCTCCTAGCATCACGGAACACAGGACTTTTGCTTTTGGGGGGTCTCAGAAACTGCTCCATTGTATTAATAGGCATATACAAATTGGCTGGCTTGTCAAACAGCAGCGAATTCACAGCTACGGCCTTCTGGGTGAAAAATGTTTCTCATATTTTTTACTTATTATTTTTTAGTATCGTTTAAATAAAAACATTTAAATATAATAAAAAATACATATAATAATTTAACTCAATAATTATATTTTTAATTTATTATAATTTCCCCGCACCTCCCCTGACATGCTCTGGCGCCCCACACTTTCAAAACCCCTGGAATAGAGACTATATGTTATCTCAAAAGAGATCAATAAAACGCTGTTTTATTTTAAAATGTACAGTACTATAATTATATTTAATTATGTCTGGAAACTTATGACTGGCACCATCTCCTTCAGTAACCACGACCCTTGAGGTGAGACCGAAAGGCACCGAACCCCCGACTGCTCCCCGGGCGCTGCTGCAAAAAATGGCTGGCCACTGCTCCAGATGTGTCCACGATGTGTGTGTGTTCACTGCAGTCACACCATGAACACACACGTCAGCACACGTTTTTTTCTGTTTAACACTGTAAAGCTGCTTTGACACTTCATAAGGGACATAGGCACTTAAGCATATGTCCAAAAGGGAATTCATGATATCTGAAATAAAAAATTTTACCAGTGAAAATACATTTTTAACATGTAAGAATTAAGTTACAGATATCAAGAAGAATGTTTATATTACTTTATTATTATTTATTCATTTTTGATATCATAAACATTTTTGATGTTGAAATGCATTTTGTTTCATCAGGAGTATCATTTGTTGTAACATTTGTGTAGGCACGTCCGGGATTGGAATAGTTGTGTGTATTGTAGGGATTGGTTGTTGGTTGATGTGTTTGCTTGATGTTTTCATAGTTGTGGTAAAGTAGGATTTATGCTAGGCATTGCTTGAAATATATTTGTGTTATTAGACGATTGTTGTGTCACTACCGAGTGTGTGTGGTTTAACATTTGAGTTGGGTGGCATTGCATTTTTTGCAGAGGTGGAAAGAGTACAAAAACATTCTACTCAAGTAAAAGTACCATTAAGTAAGGGAGGTCATTATGAAAAATGACAACATTTTTTGGTATTAGTGTAATGAATTGTTTATGTGGTTTATATGCAGATTTTCTATGATCGCAGTCTATGTCATTTGTCGAAGCATTTGAGAGAATTGATGCTGAAAGAAATTGCGCACAATTGAGTGGATGACATTGGTTGGAGGGCCATTCGCTGAGAAGTCAAGAAGGTCAAGTTTCAAGTTTTCAAGTTTCAAGTCTGCTTTATTGTCAATTCTTCCACATGTACAGCACATACACACAGAGAATTGAAATTGCGTTACTCTCAGACCCTTGGTGCATACAGATAACATAAATACAGATAGGTACAGATTAAATACAAAATACAAAATACAACTATACAAATATACAAATAAGGTAAAATGTAAAAATATATATATATAAAGCACAAGGCATATGGCAGATAGAGGGCAAACCAGTAAAGTAAACAACAGTGCAAATATAATGATTTGTAGTGCAAAAACAATGATTTGTAGTGCAAAAGAGCTTTCTTCAGTTATCTCCTGCTCATTCAGATGCACTGCAATGTGTTTGGGTAAACTATTTTTAAATTGCTCCAGTACCATTACTAAGAGTATGTAGCTCTTGATGCTGTTCAGTGCACTATGAAACTGTGAAACAGGTCGTTCTGCGGGCATATGAGTTGGTGCCTGAGGCCTAAAGGCAGCAGTTTTGGACAGTTAAAGCCAGGCCAGACCCATGTTGTTTTAGCTAGGCAGCAGGAAATACTCTAATAAATGGTTGAGCAACTGAAACGCAGTTGCATGGTAATGGTAATTGTACTGGAGCAATTTAAAAATAGTTTACCCAAACACATTGCAGTGCATCTGAATGAGCAGGAGATGTGGCAGATAATTATGTCTTAGTGCATCAGGAGCCCTGGGTAGCAGAGAAGAAACTGGGTCCTCCAAGGCAGTTTGAGGAAAGGTTTAAAGAAGAGTGGCTTGATTAAGTGGTGGAAATAGCGGATGATGGGCACAGAACGGTAAGGCAAGGCAAGGCAATGCAAGTTTATTTATATAGCACATTTCATACACAATGGTAACTTCAAAGGGCTGTACATAAAGAAAAGAAAAATTATCACAACAATAAAACAAGGAAATTAAAAACTTTGAAAATTATAAAAAAAAATTGATTTAAGAGGTTTAAAAAGAATTTAAAACTTAGAAAATGATTATACATAAAATATAGTGCTATCAGTTCGG
Source organism: Sinocyclocheilus anophthalmus (assembly GCA_018155175.1). NCBI lineage: Eukaryota > Metazoa > Chordata > Actinopteri > Cypriniformes > Cyprinidae > Sinocyclocheilus > Sinocyclocheilus anophthalmus. Next base: position 36,795 of record JADLZN010005636.1, read on the forward strand.
ACATCGCACAGTGCTCATTCAATAAATGCACAGCTAAACAGATGAGTTTTGAGTCTAGATTTAAATGTGACTAATGTTTTAGCATGTCTGATCTATTCTGGAAGCTGATTCCAACTGCGGGAGGCATAATAACTAAAAGCAGACTCCCCTTGTTTTGTGTGAACCCTTGGTATTTCAACTGACTCGATCCTAATGATCTGAGACGAGTGGTCTGATAGGTTTATATTCAGTGAACATATCTACTATGTATTTAGGCCCTAGGCCATTGAGTGATTTATAAACAAATAAAAGTACTTTAAAATCAATCCTAAAAATAACTGGAAGCCAGTGTAAGGACCTAAGGACTGGTATGCTCAGATTTTCTGGTTCTAGTCAAAATTCTGGCAGCAGCGTTCTGGATGAGCTGGTTTGGGACAGCCGGTGAGGAGGACCAGTACAATAGTCCACCCTGTGGTGATAAAGGCATGAAACAAGGTTCTCCAGCTTGACTGAAATAAAACCTCTAATTCTTGCAATGTTTTGGAGATGATAGTATGCTGATTTAGTAATGCTTTGACATGACTACTGAAGCTAAGGTCTGTCTCCAGAATAACACCAAGATTCCTGACTTGACTTTTACTTGTTTGACCCCTAGAGTCAAGGTATGAATTCACTTTGAGAACTTCATCTTTGTTTCCAAATGCAATGATTTCAGTTTTTTCAGGTAACAAAAGTCAGATACATGTACAATTAGCCTACACCCCCCCCCCCCCCACCTACAGGTGTAGTAGTGTGCCAACTCTACTACATGGGGATGTTTTAGGTAACTAAAAGAATTCACATGTTCACGTTTTTTGAAAATATTTATAATATTATTATAAATTAATAAATAATTGACCTCAAAAAGGGAATTCATGAGCAATAATTAATCAATTTTTTCATATTACATTGAATGTAACTAAATTAAAATGTGCATCATACATCAAGGGTCAAATCAAATATAAAAAGCACATTACAGTATAAAGTTACACACTTTTTTTGTGCTGAACAGGTCTGATATAAAGAATGTTTTTGCTCAAGTGGCCAAAATGTCCACCCAATAGAGAAAAGTTTTGCTCAGCAAGAAAAAAAAAATAGAGGTAACTTTTGTTTTATATATAGTATTTCATGCACTTCAGGAATGGCTTGAAAACTCTTTCCCTGTAGCTTCTGTTTCTCGATGTGTCCCTCAGAGTTCTGTTCTTGGCCCACTGCTCTTTTATTTCTTATGTTGCGCAAACATGCTTAGTCACATTATTCACTGGCATAGACTCCCTTTAACTTTAATTGCTTATACACTACTATATTAGTTCCAAACCCCCTTCCCCACAAGATCCTCATCTGCCTGTATTAAACACCCTGTCACATCAATAAAAAAAGACTTTAATTAGTTATGAATCAACATTTATTAGTTATAATAACTATATGTACACCAATGGTACAACACATATTGATATGCATGAATACACTTTTATTTCACAGCTATGAAACAGGAAATCATTTATTTTACCACTTTCCTTTTGACTATAGTTTCCCTTTACATAAAAAATCACATCACAAAAAGGGTGAGAGAAAAGAGGAGCAGATGGGTTTACGTATAAGATCAATGTAAGAAATCATCTATTAATGATGGTTTCAGATGTATTCAGTTAAGTAAGAATAATAAACCTGGGTTATTCTAGAAAAAAAAATTCACAATTGCCTGTAATTTTGTGTGTGTGTGTCTGTGTGTGTTCTTAAAAAATATATCAGAAACATTGAAAAGAAACATTGGAAAGTCAAGTGCAAGACAGATAGCATGGAACTGAGAAATGTTTTTACAGATACTGTGGATGTGGCTCAACACAGACTTAATACAGTGTGCTTTATATCATCAAGTATACTCAAATTCCCATTCCAGCATATCTTATCATAACTTTAAGATCTTACATATCACATTAAAACAATATTTTATTGTATAACATCTTCAAAAATATAGCCTGAATATTTTGAGATGCTATAAATAACATACAAATATCTTCTTTTTCGAGTCTGATGTTAGATTACATAGAAATGTAGGGACACATAAATGTATGTAGGGAAAAACATTCCAAACATAGATCAGATAGAATAATTGATATGAAATTGCTGAGAGAGCTAGTCTGAATTAAACTCAAGCAAAGTACTACCTTTCTATACTTTTCACTATAGTATTTTATCTTATGCAGCACATAGAGGGTATACATTTCTATAGGATTACAAAAACACTTAATTAAAACTTCATCACATCAATTAAACACCATCTCAATGTTTCTAGAACTGGAATAAAAAATGCAATGTTACCTACATTCGCTTCGCTAGGTTTTCTTGACCCCCTGTACAGCACATTGGGTCAATATCCCTCGATAGGAATCGTGGACTGTGGTCCCCCTCAGCGGGGGGTAGATTGGGGGGAGGGGGATGAAATGACGTTGAGGGGCCCCACAGTAGCTCTGGGCCCCATGCACTCGGTCCCGCTGTTCCTCCACTAGCGTTCCTCTCTGCCTTCAATATGTACACAAAGTGCACGGAGGCACTTTAAAATTCATGCTTTTTAAGAAACTGGTGCAAAAACACTAAATGTCCATGCATCTAACAGTGAGATAAAACACAAGAGTGGCTCAACGCTCAATGGCCAGACAATCTCAACAGTCTGAAACGTCTGCCTTTTGATGGGCAACACTCACAACATCTAAAATTCACATTATGATTCTATATAGTGTGGCAACATGAACTTGTGCTCATATGGCATTTATTCTCTTGGCAAGGGTTATAACACTGGAACATCAAAGAGCTGTTTAGTATTCAAGACATCATAGAGAGACGTCTTAAATGAATTAGACATATTAGGGGTGGCATTCTATTGATATCTTTGTTTAGCTTTGTCAAATACAGGGTAATGTTTAAAATAATCATCAAACAAATACACAAATTAAAAAAATAAAAAAGGCAAAAACAAACAATGTTTAGAATCCTGTGATCAAAGATCACACACGGGGAAGAAGTAAGCTCGTCTAAATGTATCACTCATTTGAAAGAAAAAGTACTTTTTTTTTGTCTGAGTCTCTGATTGGCATAGTGAGGTATGTGGATGTGCATGTTGATTGGTCAGCCTGACAGGAAGTGATGGAAAGTTGGCCTATGAGTGTTTTGCAGCATGGTGGGGCTAAGAAACAGTCATTTGTAATATGAGGGAAAGATGCTGTCAGAGATGACTAAGAGGATAGTAAATCCAGAGGTAGCATATTGGATCAGCTCAGTTATAAAATCCTCCTCTTTATTATGATTGAACCCTTCCATTGAAAAACTACTTGGCTTCATAGTTAGTTTAGTTGTGATTTTCTAAAGCTCAAAAGAAAAACTGCTTAAATATAGTTATAATAGCCTTGGGGCAATGTCTCTCTGAGGTAAGAACTTCAGCTCATTTAAAATAGATGTCCAACAAAAAAAGACACTAGTAGTGAAAGAAATGAAGGACATTAGGTATTTAAAACGCGTCGTAAACCTACTTGGATTATAATAAAACAGGTAAACGTTACTCTCCAGCAGGCCTACTCGGGCCATTAATCAAATGATCTATGTATGCATTAGCAACTATATATATATATATACTATCATATATATACTATACTATATTTTATATATATATATATATATACTGTATAAATACTTTTCTTTTTTTCCTTGACAAAATTTTTCCTAGGAAAAAAATGAGTATATATTTTATTATGCTGAGGTATACCTCTATATCTTACCAGTGGAAGGAAAAATAAGCTAAATTTAGAGCAATTGTAGAATACATATTGAATATATACAGTATGTGGGCAAAGGCATTTATCTAATTTAGAAGGGTTGTGCGCTCTCAACATACTGGACATGTTCATAATCAAAATGGAGTTGTTAATAATGCCAGTCCAGGTTTAGCACACCACACCAAATCATATAAAAATAGGCATGATTTTTTTAAAAGATGCACTTCTGGAATCTCAAAAGATGATGATTTTTAACACTGAAGCCATCAGCTGTATGTTCACTGTATGACTGACACGTGTTCAAGTGTTGTTTTGGTTGTACAACATAAATAGACAATTTGTGCTTTATAATGAACTAAATGTAAGGCATGCATTGCATATTTCAGTACTTCTGAATGACGCAAAGAGCTCATGTAAGACCTGGAATGGTAAATATAATGGCTTGAATGTGCCTGAAAGGTTTTTGTGCTATTGTGCCACTGATTCACCAATACATATATGAGAAACACCCTATCTTCCGTTTCCTTGACAGAATAGAGAAAAAAAAAACACTCCAGTGAGCACTGTGATAAAAGGAGCTCCAGAGGAGGAGGGTCTCCAAATAAACGCGACTTGTGCTTTACCTTCCATCTGTGTGCAGTCGCCTCCGTCCCACTTTTGTATCCTAGCAACACTAGATTACCCTTTTGAGAAGTGGTTGTGAGATTTGTTCAGCCCAAGAGGTGCTATGGTGTCGTGCAAGGTAGTTCAGCGGTCATAGTGTAAGGCGAAGGAACTAGAGGCAGACGAGCAGGTTTCTGTCATGTTCTCATATAAGCAATGGGCGATGGCTCTGTAAGAAGCTTTGTTATCTGTCTGTTCTCCCTCTGAAAAATTCACATTTTTCACCCCTTTTCAAAATACATATGTTTGGAAGTTTATGTATATATTTATTAGCATCACAAATAATTTATGTAACTGCCTCAATAACATTATGTCAGCTGCATGTGTGAGCTTTTGGCCTCATATTCTTGTGTTACATGAGACAATATAATATAGTTAAACATGTTAGAAAAGAATAGAAACCATAGAAATAAACTACAAAACCCATTTGTTCTATGTGCATGAATATAGGTTGTTTTTCTCTCTCTTTTGGGGTGCTGGGGTCTGTGTGCTTGCATTAATCGTTTTTCCAAGGTTCTTCCTCAACGAGTGTGTACTCCGCAGTTGAGCCATTTGTGGCTGCCAAGGTTACCTGAAAGAGTTATTGACAGATTTGAGGTCATATCCATGTGAATGTTCAACAGTAAATGTAAGATCTCTCTGGAGCTTTGGAGCAAAGAATTCTGAGACTTTTAGCAAATGTACAAATGTAACAGAAAAGATATTTTTATTTTAAAAATGTAAAGGTAGGATGGATGGCTGTTTTCCCTTTCAGTTCTGAAAGTGATCCCAATAGCGGAAACAATTTTGTATTGTTCCTTTGTGTTGTTACCATTATTGTTGTGGTGTAGACTCCACTATATGCTTGTTGCTGGGATGTATCGACTGATAATAATGTTTCAGGTTCAACACATCTACTCCTTTTCAAGTGAGAATATCATCTCAACAGCAGTTTATGAGCACAATTCATTTACAGCACACTAAGCTTTTAAAAATGACAAACAGTGTAAACTACACTCTCTGGTTACAGCATCCTAGACACCAATATTTTAACAATTCAGAAAAGATCAATCACTGTCAGACCAAGTGAGATTTCGTTTGGGAGATAATGGTTAAGACCAGATTCTTTTAGATTTAGAACTATTTTTTTACTTTACGGTTATAGTTATTTTTACATGCATCATTCTTGACATGGATGTTTAAAATGTACACTTATAAAATTCACAATCTAACTGCCAGTGCTGATGTCATAATGAATGCCTGTGATCAGTGTTTACTTCAGCAAATTATGCCAGCCGGGTCTCTTCTCCTTACCCTATTCCTCTGACACTCTTCTGCTTTTGACCATTTCATTCAGGAAATATAAATCCAGTTGATTAATTTTTACTATACAACATTGCATAGTGATGAATACTTTTGTTTCTGTCATTTAGAATTCTGTGCTCCAAGATATATAGACCTTGACACTAAAGCCATTTGACCATTTACCTGTATGATATTTTTCAATGACAAATACACAGACTGCTCTATAACATTCAACTAAACAGTAATTTTTTTCATTAAAAATAAATAAAAATAACAAGGTACAACAACAGTACAAGCATTAATGAGTGGTTACTTTGCAAGGCTTCTACAGTGGATTGCATTTTTAGATAAACTGGGTTAGTTTTTGTTAAGTTATTGTTTGCATCCAGAGCATGCAAGCACAACAGACAGCAGAAAACAGGAGCAGATTTTCTGTCTATTATGCACCAAGAAAAAAAACAAGAATGATATGGGTCTAACTGTCTGTTTTGTAAATTATTCAAAACTAAAAGATGAAGATGTGTCTACTCAGGAGGACGGGTCTTCTCTTTCATTCTTAATTCCCCTGAAAGTTTGTTTAGTCTCAGGCAGTGCTTAATTGCTGATGTTCTCAAACTTGATTATCAGCGAATTTATGTAAACTTAATAATTACTTCAACTGAATCACTCAATAAAGCATCAGTATCATAAATACATCAGAGCTGAATAAAGCCTGTTTTCCACCATCAGGCTATAGGTGGATTGAGTCTCTTAGCCGTTCTCAAGTACTCAAGGTTACGATGGTCGGTTAAAACAGTGAATGAATGTCTTGCTCCCTCCAGCCAATGACGCCATTCCTCGAGTGCAGCTTTAATGGCCAACAACATCTCTGTCACCAACATTCATAATTTCTCTCCGCTGCGCGAGGTTTGTCATGAATAATAAGAACATGAAAACGATTCTTGCCAGTGTGAGCCCGACGTTTGCAATAGCCACTGACCCCTAGTTTGATGATTGGACTAGACACGTCAACTTCTACTCTGAATGGGAAACTGGGGTCAGGGTGGTGTAAGATGGGAGCGGTGGTGAATCGCCTCGCGAGCAATAGGTGACCAGTGAAGACGACTAGGACCCCTCTTTGTCATATTTGTGAGAGGAGCAGCTACGGAGCTGAAACCTCTGATGAAGCGACGATAGAAGCTGGCGAATCCCAGGAAACGTTGCAGCTCCTTAATAGTAAATGGTAGTGGCCATTTTAGGACTGCATTGACCTTGTTCTCATCCATGGCTACTCCCTCCTGACTAATCACGTAGCCCAGGAAAGAGAGGGATGTCAGATGAAACTTGCACTTCTCTGCTTTGGCGTACAGTTGGTGCTGGATTAGATGTTTGAGAACAGACCTGACATGTTGGATATGCTCCTCAAGGGTTTCGGAATAAACTAGAATATCGTCAATGTATACGATGACATTCCTGTTGAGCATATCCATGAAGACGTCATTGATGAATGACTGGAAGATAGATGGACTGTTGACTAGGCCGAAGGGCATAACCCGATATTCATAGTGCCCAGTGGTCGTGGAGAACGCAGTTTTCCATTCATCACCCATCCGAATCCGAATGAGATTATATGCACTGCATAAAATCCAGCTTGGTGAAGAGTTTGGCAGTTCTCAGCTGTTCCAGTGCAGAGGGTACTAAGGGTAGTGGGTAACGAAATTTAACAGTCATCTCATTGAGGCCACGATAATCGATACAAGGACGGAGACCGCCCTCCTTCTTAACGAAGAAAAACCCAGTGGACGCTGGTGAAGTGGAGGGTTGGATGAAGCCTTTAGCCAGTTCCTCCTGAATGTAGTTGTTCATGGCTTCGGATTCTGGTTGTGACAGGGGAAATATGCGGCCCTTCGGGGGACAAGAGTCGGGCAGAAGGTCGATAGCGCAGTCGGAGGGTCTGTGAGGAGGCAGTTGAGAGGCTTTGGATTTGCTCAATGCTTCACTTAGATCATGATAGACACTGGGTAACCGAGTAGTCAGTATCTGTATCGCTAACAGTTAGAAGATGAAGGAGTGATGTTCTCAACACAACGAGGAAAACAGTTCTCATTCCAGCTGATTATCTGAAATTCCTACCAGGAGATGTTTGGGTTATGCCTGCGGAGCCACGGCAATCCTAGAATGATGGGTGCATGAGAAGTTGAAAATGTAAAATTGAATGGTCTCCTGATGAAGAATTCCCGTTGCCATACTAAGTTTCGTTGTCATGCGAGTTATCTTTCCTGTACCCAGTGGTCGCCCGTCAACCGCCTCAACTGCCAAAGGAGAAAGACATTCTATAAGAGCGATACTGCATTCTTGAGCAAAATCCAATGACATAAATTCTTTTTTTTTTTATTACAGCAACCCCGAGTCTAGCATGAGCGCGTGCCGGAAACAGCTACTTGATAGAAGAGTGATGCGCTGACTGGAACAGCTAATGCCCAGTTATCATCAAAATTGAGAGACCGGGGGCCTTGGGGGGGGGGGAGGATAGAATGGGGACACTCACCCGAGTAGTGGGGTCTCTGCGAGAGCGATAGGGGCATGACAGTCTCATGTGGCCTGGCTCACCACAATAGAGACAGAGACGGTGATTAATGCGACAATCTCTCTCCTCAGGCGAGAGGTGATCGGTGTCGACCTGCATGGGTTCGTGGGTGTCAGAAACAGTCATAGTAGTTGTCCTTGTCGAGGGGCGTCGTGATCTGAGAAGATTGTCAATCTGAATAGAGAGCTCAATAAACTGATCTAAAGTTCTCCCCTCATCTCGGCACGCTAACTCTGTCTGTAATTCAGGACTTAAACCCTTCCTGAAATGTACCTTCAGAGGATCCTCGGTCCATGTTGTTTGTGCGGCGAGCGTACGAAAGGACAAAGCATATTCCGCCGCAGTTCTCCTCCCCTGGGTCAGTGTTAGCAACTGTTCATCTGCACACCGACCATCCCTTGAATGATCAAAGACCTCCCGGAAACGTTGAAGAAAGACTGTAAATGAGGGAAAAGGAGATCTGTCCTCCTTCCACACTGCTGTCATCCACTCCAGCGCTTTACCAGTGAGTAGAGAACAAACAAAGGAAATCCTCCCCTCCTGTTGCATACAGGGTTGGTTGTTGATTAACGAACAGGGTGCATTGGAGAAGAAACCCCTTGCACTGAGCTGGATTACCGTCATACTTCTCAGGGAAAGCTAAGCGGGGAGTAACGTTGGAAGCTTGCGCTGAGGTGACCGCTACAGCTGTGTTAGTTGGAGGCACTGAGGGCTCGGGTGGAGAAACGTGCAGTGTCTGTAATGTCTTGACTAATTCTGCAGTGAGTGTAGTGAGCCTCTGCAGCTGATGATGATGATGATGAGTGGCTAGTTGTGTTGCTTGTGCAGACAGCTCTGAAGAGAGTTGATAGATCGCTGCTGGATCATGTTGTGGTGAAGTCTTCTGTAATGATTACAGAAGAACACGGTTGGATCCATTTGCAGTTTTATTTGAAACTTAATCAAACAAGCAGAGATCAAGACACAGATAAGGCAGTATCATAGGGCAGACAGAATGGTGATCATAGACAGACCTAAGATCGGGGCAGGCAGATATCGTTCAGAAACTGAGACAGTCTTAGGTCACGGCAGGCGGCAATCCAAAGTCGATAGTCCAGTATCCAGAGCACAAGTCCAAGGGGCAGGCAGCAAATCAACAAGAGACAAAAAAGGCAGGCAGAGGTAATAACAGAAGGCAGTCCAATGTAACCGGAATAACGCTCAGAAATGTTCACCAAGGCAAAAACAAGACTTCGCAGAGAATCTGGGTGAAAGAGCTCATTAAACAGTCTAACGTAATGGGGAACAGGTGTGGGAGAATGATCAGTGACAGCTACAGGCCTGATGGGAAATGTAGTGCGGGGTGTGACTAGTACTCTTGTGACGGAGCCCTCTGGTGGCCCGAAGAGAGAGTAAGAGAAGCGCTCTCCGTAACAAACACATTATCACGTCACTGCAGGTTTTCCGCAGCATGGTTAGCATTCATATCATGCTCAAGCGGAAATGCAACTGGGACCATTCAACACCATGCTCTGAATATTCGGCCTGCTGGTGGAAAGGTGCTTTCATAGGGTTAGCTTGTAGTTTATTATTAAACTCATGGATCTCAACTGAACTTAAACTGTACATTCTGCACATAATATTTAAATAACTGATGTAGGAAAAAGCTGCTAGCTGCAGAGTTAATGGTAAAAATAATCATGAATTATTTGATTTGATGTATATTTTGATGCACTGCAAAACATACTTATGTTGCAATATGCTCAAAATATGCTCCAAGAAAAGAAGCAAAGAAATATGAGTACATATGCAATTATACTGTAGCTACCATATATATGTACATACACACATAAATGTTTGTGTATATACATATATGCTAACATGCAAAAGATATCAGAAAAGAGACATGCAGGGATGTGTTATGTAGCTGTCTCTATGTCATTAGCGTGACTTGTACCTTGCAATCATCTAATAAGACAGAATTTTGAGCAGCATAGACGCACTGGTTGGAGTTGTTTTCATGATGGTTTTTGAGGTCATCATAGTAGGGTTGGGTCTTGGTCATCTCTATGTCATCAGATTTCGCATGTTGGGCGTCCAGAGCATCCAGCTCTGCCTTGGACAGATGGTAGACGATGCCAGCCCCATATGAGTCTCCAACCACATTAACTGAGGTACGGAAACGATCCCTGAGGGAAAAAAAGATGAAATGCTCTGTTTAGCAGTCACATATTTCCTGAACAAGAGTAGGATAATCTTAAACATGACAGTGACAGCTTCAGGGAAGGCTTTCATTTAACATTTACAAGTCCCAATCTGGATCAAATAAGTCTAGATTCAGAATACTCACAGAAGCCAGTCAACAGCCACTAGCAGACTGATATCTTGAGTAGGAAGTCCAACGGCTGTCAGAATGAGTAACATGGTGACCAGTCCAGCACTGGGGATACTCGCCGCCCCGACACTGGCAAGTGTTGCTGTAAGACTACATTTTGGGAATGCAAGCACTTATGTTTCATTCATATTTACACATAAAGTACATAAAGTAGTAGACAATAGTAGACAATCTTGTCCAGAACAACTTAAAGAAAAGAAAGTTATTTTTCTAAAATAACAGCCTACTGTTTAAAAAGGACAAATATGTTCTGAATTTTGCCAAACAAGTTACTGAGCACCTAAGCTTAGACATCGGGTGGCCTCAAAAGGCTGGGCAACAGCCAGTCGATTCTCCAATACACATTCAAATGTATAATAATAGTCTTGTATTTTTAGAATACAAGAAATGTGGTACATCAATTTTGGAAGAACAGTAGTAAAATGAAAATTAAACTGAAATGAACCATTTGTACCAGATGTTGTACAACCACCTGTTGTACTGTATTCAAAATATACATTATGTAATGTCATTATGTAAATGATTACTTGATTATGATTACTTAACAAAATTTTTGTTACATATAAGTGGCAAACAACACTGATCATTATGGCAGTCAGCATCATATCTAGTATCTAAGTAAAATGTTTGTGTCACGAATATAACCCTAGTTCCCTATCTGTCAGTCACTATGAGTTATGTTGTAACAACATATGGGGTCTTACTTGGGAGCCCGAATTCTCTCTGATTAAGAGAAAACGCCAATGAAATTTGGCTAATGGATTTTGCATACCTGAGCCACTCCACATGCATGGGGTATAAATAGGCGACAGGTGCATCCACTCATCAGATTTTTGCTTCGGAGCCGAGTGAATGAACACAGTTCGAGATTCACCAGGCAAATTCTCTCTGCTGCTATAAGAAGAGGCTGTTCTGGGTGGCGTTATGGCACAATCAGCGGCGTCCCGGTTAATTCAGCGATTCCCCTGGGTGCTTCATCTAAAAGAGCAGTTTCTGATCACGGACGGCTCGCGTCTTTTTAAAGACGCCGTTCCGTCCATGTCCTCTTGGTTGCGGTCGTTTCTCATCCTCCGTCAATGGCCACGATCGTTGTCTTCGGTGTCTGGGCATCCAGCACGCTGAAGCTGTGTTCGTGGATGATTTATGCGTTCATAGTGAGCGTATGAGCATGGCTTCACTGCCCAACGAGCCTCTCGCTCTCACGGGGATGGGAGGGGCTCCCTCTGTCACTACCCGCGCTGGCTTCTCTGCCATGAGCAGAGAACCGTCGGCTAGTGCTCTGGGAGCGATCTGAGGGTTACAGTGAGAGCCTCTCCGCTGGGCCAGTCCCCGTGGACCTCTCACTCCTCCCGCAGCAGCTGTTCTGTTCGGCTCCCTGGTGATTCTGCTGTGTTGTCTCACGGCGTGCCCAGCGTTTCATTCGGCGTGCCGATAGAGGATCAGAAGTCAATAGCAGCATCAGAGGATGGGCGATCGTCCTCTCAAGATGAAGGCTTCCCTAGGGCGTTGTCGCCACCGCCGAATCGGACCCGGAAGTGACGGCTGTGCTTTTCCCGGAAGTGCATAAGGAGCGGACGAAGTTGTGGACAAAAACAAAAAAAAAAACAAAAAAAAAAAAAAAAAAAAAACCCCCTTTTTTCGGCCTGAAGCCACTCGTCTTCCCTAGGCAGAGCGGCTAGGGAGTACGTTGACATTTCCCAGGTGGAAAGTGCAGTTGCTGTGCACCTGCTTGCAAAACGCCGCCACTTGGAGAAATTGTCCTCGACTCCCATCTAAAGCCTGTAAACTGATGGCGGCTCTCACCGCCAAAGCTTACAGTGCTGCGGGCCAAGCTGCCTCTGCCCTGCATGCCAGGGAAATCCTGCAGGTCCACCAAGCCAGGGCACTTAAATGCAAGAGGGTAGTACCGACCCAAGGTTGATGCAGGAGCTGTGCATGATGACTGACTTCGCCCTCCGGGCGATGAAAGTCGCGGCGTGGTCCCTCGGGAAGGCGATGTCCACGCTTGTGGCCCAAGAGCATCATCTTTGGCTTAACCTCGCTGAGATGAGAGATGTCGACAAAGTGCACTTTCTTGACGCTCCCATCTCCCAGGCTGGGCTATTCAGCAACAATGTCGAGGACTTCGCCCAGCAAGGTCTCGGCAGTACAAAGACAGACTGAGGCCATCCAGCATATCCTGCTTCGGCGTGATCCTCCACCTGCCACCGTTCCGCCACGGGCCGTGCCTCAGCCTGCCTGTCACTGAGGGCACCCTCCACCCCATGCCAAGACTATGTCAAGGCCGGCGCGTCGAGCCTCGCGCAGGAGCGCGGCGCCTTCCCGTGTTTCAGCCGGCCGTACTTGTCTGACCAGTGTTGATCTAATTATTCACGTGTCTTTGTGTACACAATCTTGTGTAACTACACAATGAGACGGTAAAACACTGAAAAGTCTCGTATGCTATGAAAGAAACGGCACACTTGCAGAATGTTTCAGGTCCTGAAGATTAAAGGAAAATATAGAAGTTTGTTGCCAGATAGTAAATCAGGACCCTCTCTTGATTCTTTATTTGGCTTTCTATCACATAATATACTAATTTTCAGTCTTCTCTGTCTGTAGGATCTGCATAGTCCAGTTCCGCTATTTGGGCAAGCGCAACATCAGCCGGTATGCATGATAGAGACTCAACAACGACAACATGTTTCCCATTTGAGAATTAGCCACAGATCACTCATATTTACATGAACCAAAACTGAGACACGCTGCCTGCTATCTGCGTGTCATCAAAGCCAGATCTTTACATTTCATCATCCCCTGTGCTTTCAAATAAGCAGTGGCATATCATGATTAACATTGTTGTGGACAATACGGCTTTGTTTTTTTCTTTGTTTTGTTTGTGTGCATTGTTTAGAAGCCTGGAGCCCTGGGTGTCGAAACTCTTCTCATCTGAGAGGAAGTCTCAGACCATGCCGGTGCTGCGAGGTCGAGGAAGCCTAATGCAAGCAAAGCTGCAGCAGTTTAGCACTATGGACACCTCATTAACCCTGAACATGGGTAATTGGTATACTCCTGTTATTTCATTTCCTTTAATTCTGTGAAAAATTGCATTATGCTACATGATTTTCATGGCTTTTCTGATTCTATCATGACTATTGTCCTCATTTGCTTTGGATAAAAGCGTCTGCTAATGACTAAATGTAAATGTAAATATCATATCTTATAAATAAACAAAACGAAGGGTAAAACATATTGTAAGATGAACAAAATGAAACTAAAAAAACTTTACTAATTTAATAGATCATACTAATCTTATGTAATGTACAAAGTTACCTATTTTTTTAAATAGTAGTTGTAATATTGTGATAACAAGTGTGTTATACTCCACCAAAGCTGCATTTATTTGATAACTAAATAATAAAATTATATTATTTAAAAACAAAAATTGTTTTCTATTTTAATATATTTTACAAATGTAATTTATTCCTGTGATGCAAAGCTGAATTTTCAGCATCATTACTCCAGTCTTCAGTGTCACATGATCCTTCAGAAATCATTCTAATATGCTATTTTGGTGCTCAAGAAACACCAAATTAGAAAAATAAGTTGTATTAATATTATCAATGTTGAAAGCAGTTCTGGTGCTTAATATTTTGTCGAAATCATGCTTAATATTTTTTTCAGGATTCTTTGAGGAGAGAGCTAAAAAATGTATTTATTTGAAATGGAAATCTTTGTAACAGTAAAAATTAGTTTTGATCAATTTAAGCATTCTTGCTGAACAAAAGTACAAATAAAAATAAAAAACAACAGAAAATGACTGGCCCCAAAGCTTTCAGCGGTAGTGTATAACAAGTTAGTTTAGGAAAGTGTGTTTGAACATCAAAAAATGACACACAACAGCTTTAAATTTCCTTTACCATATAGTCCTTAATTTCTTGACCGTAGCTGTATTTAATTTGTATTCTTAAATCTAGACTTATGACTACGATATTAACATGAAAAGTTTTTTTTATGTTTTTACGTTGCATTGTAATATTACCATGCATTTGTGTAATCTTGTATTTCAGCTGGAGGTTCCACAGAAGCAGAGATCAACCATCAGTGTCTGCTTGAGGGGAATATGTCGACAGAGGCCTGCCTTACCGTGCTGGATGTCCTCTCACTCTTCACTCAGAGCTTCAAGGTAATCAGCAACACTTAAAGAAGAGGGAGTAACCTGCAGTTATTGTTATCATAGTGTTCATAATGAAGCGACTGGTTGGACAGGTTGATCCTTCCACAAACTGATAATGTAATTAATGGATCTTGACAGAATCAGCTGCTGGACAGTGATGGTCACAATGCTCTGATGACGAAGGTCTTTGACACGTACCTCACTTTACTGAAAGTCGGACAATCAGAAACAGCAATCAAACACATCTTTGCCTCTCTGCGAGCCTTTATCATCAAGGTGAGATCAACATATTTCTTTTACGAAAGGAATTGTTCTCTCAGAAAATTATTATTTGTGGTTCCCAACCCAAATGCAAAAGGTGCAGCTTTATTTTTTTACATTTTTAGCATACAGGTTTGGAACAAAGTAGGGCTGTGCAAAAAATCGAAAGTGATTTTCATGCGAATCTCGTCAGTAAAACTGCTTCTGGTGATTAGTAGTAAATCCCCAGCACGTGCTTTCAGATGGAGCGGCATTTACTACACAGCCGTAGTTCACTGACAAGCTACACAAAATCGCAGGCGATTCATTCGATTTTTTTGCACAGCCCTAGAACAAAGGATAATGTTAATGGAAATAGTTTTTATTTTGGCTAAACTATAGGTTTAAAGAATGACCACAACCATCAAACCGGCACAACACACAACATGTCGACTGTCCCTTTCCCAAGATGTTCTCACCCCCGTCCACACTCTCATAACACTACTTATTTGAACATGAATGCTGTTTGTGTCTCGATCTATTATTTTAGTTCCCAGCGTTCCCCTTTTTAAGGGCCGTGTAACTCTGTGTGGTTCGCTGTGCTATGACGTCTTGAAGTGCTGTATGTCTAAACAAAGTGTCCTACGTGGGGAAGCATCTGCCCTTCTATACTTGCTCATGAGGAACAATTTTGAGTACACCAAGAGGAAAAGCTTCCTGCGCATGCACTTACAGGTATATAATAACAATTTTAGCCACCTAATTAATCTAAGAAGACTATTATTTCACCTTACTAAACTTGTCCTTTTGTTTTTTTTTCTTTTTGCCTCTTTATTTTCCAACTGTAAACATGCACAAGCTATGAGCCCCAACTGTATTTTACTTGAAAAACAGTTGGGTGCCTGCCAAATCTAATGACAAATCTAACCTTTCTGTTCTTTGCTAATGTTGGACATTACAACTCCTATCTTGCTATCAGCGCACTGCTGTATATCTTGGCCCATCATTTTAATGTTTTCTTGTCAAAAGTCAACTGTTGCGCTGTACTTTGCAGTAAAAGATCATTTGGATTTTGGGAAGGTGTTTTGTGTAAAACGGAGGAGTACCGTAAACCTAATGCTTTGAAATATGGGTGGTTACTGCAAGGCTGCATGTTTGAAGCACAAAAGGGTAGATTAATGAGCTTGCACCACTGAGTCCATGAGTAAGATGCTTTAAAGGGGTCATATGATGCTGTTAAAGATTCCTTATTGTGTATTTGGTATATCAGACTATGTGACATGTTTGTCAATACTGTACTTTTGTAGGTCCTCTATGCCCCGCCTCTTTTAAACACGTCGTTTTCAACAAAGCCCCTCCTCCGACAAGCGCAGTCTGCTCTGATTAGCCAGCTGACCCAGTGCATTGTGATGGCTGAACACCACAAGCACGCGTTGGAAATGTAAGGCCTGTTTCCATAATCGCGAGCTTCAGCTTTCAATATAAAT
>JADLZN010005637.1:0-17542 GCA_018155175.1 Sinocyclocheilus anophthalmus
AGCAAAGGGGGCGTGGCCTTGCTGCGCTGCTTTAGAGAAGAGGAATAGAAAACTAGGGGTGCACGTAAAAATGTATTCATATATGAATCATGATTCTGTTGTCTAACGATTCTAATGGATTCACAAGTTTCAAAATGTTCTAAAGCAGCGGTTCTTAATACTGTTCCTCGCATCTCCCTGCTCTGCACACTCTCTGCATCTCTCTCTCTCTCATTCAGATCATCATCTCAGTGAATACACTTATTTTCACATACTATAGCTATGAGAAGCGTTAAACATGGACACGCATGCGGTTGCCGTGTTGTATTAAAGCTTTAATCAGGATAAAGCTGTATATTAAAAGCTAACATAAGGAGTACCATTTACAAATAACAGCGTATCTAAAATATGAGACAACAACAAACAAAAAAACAAAGGCCTACCAATAAAAGCCGTGCTTGCACAGGATCTGCACGATCCTCTTCAATAATATCTTCTGCTTCTCAATCGAGCTCAAACTGAAAAGCGATATTAACGACCTCATGTTTACAATACAATGGAGCACCTGCCGCTATGTTGAGTGGCGGACGTTTGGGGACCGCACGCTGAGGCGGTTTTAGCCAATCACAACACAAACTGGCCAAGCTAATCAGATTAGAGCCCATCAACCTATTTCTGAGGAGGGGCTGCATAAAAGCAGCAAATGGTCACACGTCATGAGGAGAAGGGACAGAGCGTGTTGAAAAAGTAAATTATGTGAAAATTGCGGTTTTTTAACAAACGAAGCTTAACCATTTTATACTGCACCCCATAAACCAATCACGCCTAAAAAAACCCATCACCACCCCGTTAATGATCCCCAAAGTCATATTGTGATGTTTCGGGTTTAGATTTAATCATGTAGCCCTACCCAAGCATCCACACCAAGATGATAAGGTTCTTTTTCACTATAAACGCACCCAACAGTCAAGATGGTCCATCACTGCAGAACACAAGATCCAGGGGGGTGTGGTTGGATCCAGATCCAAGTTCTCCCACCTTACATATACTTAAACCTACCCGTCTCCACCCCCTGATTCCTAAACCCACCCATAACCTACCCATCTCCACCCCTAAACCAACCAATCTCCACACCCTAGATGTGGATCCAACCACGCCCACTGGATCTTGTGTTCTAAATGAGGGCTACTGAACAGTCGGCTGCAGTTTTAAATCCTCAAGCTAATCATAAACATGGAAAAATGTTTTGAAGTGATTAGGGGGGGGGGGATTTGTTGCAAACTCCTCAATCTACGGGCTTTTAACACTTGAAATAGTTTAACCCTGGGTCTTCTTAAAAAAACCCTAGGTAAACAGAATCCTTGGTTATCTTTCTTCACATTTCCACACGCTCTATTTCCCGGGGGTTAACTGTTAATTCTGGGTATTCATAAGATAACATTTTACACTGGAAATAACCCTGGTTAATGTTCTTATTGGCATATTTGCAATGTCAGTGTCATTGATTGGACTAAGGCAACATGTGCCCTGTTTAGTGTTTACATAACAGCTTGAGAATCGTACTGTCAACTTTTTCTCAAATTGACTTTTTGGTGGACTATAAAGAATTAGCCTAAACAGTTTCTTCTTCACTCCAATTCACGCGTTTTCCACTATTTGACCCCTCAAATGCTTTTTAGTTAATAAAGATTCAGGTACTATTAACGCTTTAGTTACTAAAGCAATATTAGGTAACGCTTTAGGTTACAACCCACAACGTACTGTGTAAGTAAACAGAATTTACAGTGTAACTTTTTTGTAATTATAGTGTACCTATTCAGTACCTCCGTGTAGGTATTAGGGAATAATATGCTAAGTTTGGGGAAAAAAGTGTAATAATCTGTAAAATTACAAATTATTTCTACTTTAAGTATTTTGAAACTAAGGGGTACCTATTCTAATATTACATGGTAACAACAATCTTATATTTGCAAGTGATTTAGCAAAAACATACACTGTGTACTTTTTTATAGTCTATGTAAAGCACGCTGGTAATTGATTCAATACAAACGCTCAGTTGAGACTGTTGGGTTAGGAACCTGGCTTGATTTGACCCAATTTGGGTTGATATCAGTAATAAGTAACCCGACGGTGCTGGGTTAGGAATGTGGATGAACAACTTGAAAAGAGCCTATGCCGCAGTCACGCGAGTTCACACAAATGACTGCAGTGCTTAAGACGGGAATGTGTGTGGAAAATAGGAGAAAACTAATCGAAGCGCAGACGAGGGACAACTTTGAAACTGTCTGGAGTGTGTTCCTTTAAAACTGCAGCAGTGAATGTGGTGAGTGTGAACTGGAAACAGAATGGCGCTGGAGACGATCGAGTCAGTGTTTGCGGCACTCATGACAGGAATATGTGTCGAAAATACAAGAAAACTAATCAAAGCGAAGAGGAGAGAGATTTTTGAAACTGACTGGAATGTGTTCTTTTAAAACTGAGTGTTTTGTCCGAGTATGTTCTCACAACATTGAGCTGCGACTGATGAGCGGTAAAACCGGGAAATGAAATATGTTAGTCAAAATGGTGCTTGAGGATGTGGATCAAAACGGTAAATCAAAGACAGTAAACTCCTGTCAGTTCGCTATAAAACACAGTTTAATCTTGACTTTCAGTGTTTATTACTGTGTTTATTGGCGTGATGGTTTGGTCATAATAGTTTAACTTTGTCAGTGGGTGAAAAACATGAACAAATTGAACAAAATCTTAAATCTGTTCTTAAACAAGCTTTTCAAAAGAATTTGGTTTAACTGTATAAGCTGTATAAGTATGGAGTTGCTTTGCTTTTTTTTCTGAACTGGTGTAATACATTTGTATATTTTATTATTTGTTGCCTGTGTTGTTACTGTTGTCATTGTGTGTGATTTTAAATTTAAAAAAAACATTGAGTTCATTTAACCTGGCAGTAGGCCTATAGTAAATTTCAAACAATATTTGAATTAACAGTCCACCATGTTTATTGATATATTACCTTATATATATAATGGATGTATGACCAACTGTATAAACAAGAGCAATTTGTTGTAGCCACTTACCCTGTAACTACATGGAACAAGGGGGAACGAAGCAACACTTTAATTTACAGCCCGCAAATGTATTTACACTGTAACTACATGGAACAAGGGGGAACAAAGCACCACTTTAATTTACAGCTTGCAAATGTTGTATTTACCCTGTAATTACATGGAACAAGGGGGGAACAAAGCGTCACTTTAATTTACAGCCCGCAAATGTTGTATTTACCCTGTAACTACATGGAACAAGGGAGGAACAAGTTGGACTTAAACACAGAACAAGTGTATATTTGCACATTAATTACAGAGAAAAATATTGCACTAATTTTAATTTAATTGTTCGATGGCCAAATTAAACCCTCTACATTTTTTTTTTTTATAAAAACACCACAGTATACATCCACTGAAATACAAATGTATCATGTATTTTTTCTTTGAACAGCTGGAAAGAGGTAAACTTGTTTAAGCTGCATTGAACCTTGATGGTATATCATGCAAAGTCATTTGGTGATAGTGCTGTTGAAAAGTTGCTGGTGTGACGTTGCTGATATCGACGAATAAGCTTTCATAAGGTAAGTAGACTCGTGAATTATAAATCATAGCAGAAACTCGTTAACTAATTTCACTAGATGTCCAGTATTGTTGTCCAGTAATCTCCATCATGTATCCTTTAATAATAGAATATGTACCCCATGGTTAAAAAATACCTATAGGCCTATAATAAAATACCAATATAAAATTATAAAAAGTATATTGTCTTTCTAAATCACTCCCAAATATAAGATTGTTGTTTAGGCCATTCGTACCACGTAATATTAGAATAGGTACCCCTTAGTTTCAAAATACTTACAGTATAAATGATTTTTAATTTTACAGGTTGTTACCCCTTTATTCCGCAAAGGTCGCATATTATTCCCCTACTTACACGGAGGTACTGAATAGGTACACTATAATTACAAAAAAGTTAGGATGTAACTTCAGTTTACTTACGCAGTTCTTTGCAGGTTGCATATTTGGTTGTTACCCCCTTATTACCCAAACGTAACACATTGTTCCCTTATACCTACACGTACATTCTTTATAGGTACACTATAATTACAGAAACGTACACCGTAAATTCAGTATACTTACGTAGTTCTTTGCGGGTTGTGATCTAAAGCGTTACCCAATATGACACTTCCAATCGTGCTGTTGGTCTAAATAACAGCACGAACATGCTAAATAACATCATGCTTTTTACAGCCAAGCTAATATTCAGTACACGAGCACTCAGGAGTGAGGATTTGCTTAAATAAACAGTTCCATTACAGCTGAAACTGTGTGAAGTGATGTGTAAAGCCTACTTGTGTGAAATAAATTCTAAACATAAGAAGAGGAATAACCCAGAGTGTTTCTGCATTCTAGGGTAAAATCATGACCCACATTTTATTAAAAAGATAAACAGAGCCACACTAGCCATGCAGCTAACACACTCTTTAAATATATAATACACAGCTAAAGCTAAACAGCTAGTAGGAAGGTGTCGTATGCAATACGACTTACTGCCCAAAGACAAAGGGCGGCGGGGGAGAATTATACAAAAAACATTTGTATAATCACAAAATCACAGTCTTAACTATTCCTATTGCCAGGCGCGGTTCTGATAGGAGTGATCGAGCCTTACAAAGCGACGCAAACCCCACCACGATGTTTCACAGCACTAACAAGCAGAGAAGGAGAAAGGGAAGCCGCGCAGACCTGAAACAGCAGTTTGACTCGTATTTTCCAGGAAATGCTTCGTTTCCTACCTCCGGTTCCGTCCGAGTTTTCGTTTAAACTGCCTGAAGAATCATGATGACTGCCCACACAGCCACCCATGGATGTTTTCATGCGCCTCTTCCCCCCTTGGACCCGCTCTGTTTCGGTTTCCCCCCGTCCTCTCTCTCTCAGCAAGGATATAGATTGACAGGGCGCGGGCATCAGCTGGAGAGAGGCGGAGTGGGCATATGCACATGCGGCTGTGACTCAAAACCTATAGCTGCCTGTTCACAACGCAATCGGAACGCGCATTTATGAGGTTTCAAAATGCTTTTCTAGGTAGGCAGCTTACTATATGTTTTGAGACGCGGCCAAGCTTGTCTCTACACACATGGCAAAGGATTTGAATATGATGGACAAGTATAGAATGCAGTGCCTTTTGAAAGGCTATATATTTTTTAAATGTCAAAAAGTGATGGAGTGTAACCCACAGCAATTTTGCGTTAAAGAGTCTATTGGTATAGAGACGTCTTGTGTGTCTATATACTTTTTGTCTTTTGTCTGTCATAAACACAGCACAGACGTCTAGGCTAAACAGCTCATTTGGCTTCAGTGAAATGTGAATGACTCTCATCATAGCCCATGAATAGACTAGGATCAATTGACCGCTATTCACGACTACATAGATAGGTAAATAGACGGTGAATATATAGGCTTCAAACAAGGCTAAAGTTTGGCTGTCAGTGAAAATTTTATTGACTCTAATCATAGCCAGAATTACTAGTCATCAAGTAGACCACTATTAAACGACGACATATACCGTCTAATAGACAACAAAATGGCATCCATCCAAACAATTCATATACATCTTTTATTCAGAAAATACAATTTGGACAACGTCAGACAATACAAAATGATAAAAATCCAAAAGAATTAATTACACAATTACTTTTTATAAATACAATACACTAATATAAATATTAGATACAAAAATTGGAATTAAAAAAAAACTTAAGATAATAAAATATACAAATGAAAAAAATTTAATCTTTTTATGATATTTAAAAGAAAAAAATCATACAATCAAGAGTATGTATCACACTGCCTTAAAACATTCCGAAAAAATGCACATAAAAAAAAGATTAACCTTTGTGGGTTGACTTTTAACAATAAAACAACCAACAGTGAACTTATTAATTTTTTTAAGGAAATTATTATTTTTTGTTTAAAATTCTTCCCAACTGCATTCCTCAAGTCCAATTCTGTTGCTGCCGGGAAGTTGGTCATTACAGCATCTGCCAAATAAGAAGAATAAAAAAAGCACAAGAAAAGCTTGACAATTTTTTACTTTAATTACACTAATTGTGACAGGGAGTCATTCTCTTTTACTTGGATGTCTACTAAAAACAAAAACGAGATATATATAATGCATCGCCATTCAGTGTGTTAAAAAATAGAGAAGCTCTCTGGTAAATGTTGTGTGTTTATACACATACCTCTAATGACGAGAACAGTGCACTCTTTTCAAATGCTTCTTTCTGCAGCGGACCACCCCCCTTCGTGTTGAATTTGGACATGAGGGAATTTTTTTTAAAACTCTAAAACAGTGTTTCCCAACCGGGGTGCCGTCTGTTGAGAGCAGGGGTGCCGTGTAAAAAATCATTTTTAAATATTTTTAAATTGCTAAAATGTTCAAAAAATCAGCTATTATATAATATCTGAAATTCCGCTGCCGAAATGTGTTCACGGCACTCGCGTCAGGATTCACTTTCACGTGGTGTGACGCTCTGCGTATTATCCCACTCTATGCTTGTACGCTCTGCTCAGTCGCTCCACTTGTATACCGTTCATGCGAATCGGAACAGCGAAGTCCACTCAAAAATTGAGCCGGCAGGAAATATCTATGTAGTACAGTATTGTTTCTGCCTGCAATAGCCCTACTGTGTTGTAACATGGTGTGGTATATGGCAACTCTGGTAACGCTGCCCTCTCATTCATTGATCTGCTAACTGCTATGTTATGCTCATGTGTTCTGATAATAATAGCTTTCTAGGACTAACATTATTTGGATAATTGGTAAAAAAAAAAAAGGTAAAATATCTTAAACCCTACTGTTAGACCTACCTGAAAAATTAAAAAGCAATTTATTTAATTCGAAGGCCTGTTGTTATTTTTTTTTATTTGTGCTATCATTATTAAATTCTTTATTTGTTCTTATTTTATTACTGACTGCTTATTTGTCATTTTTTATTCAATTCAAAGTTTGAACTCAAGCTATCTTGTGGCCGACTGCAACAAAATTACCCCACTGTAAAATTTAAAAAACACTGAGTGAGCAAATATTTGTGAGATAGCTAGTTATAATGGTAATTAAATATTAATGTTTACATATGTATAAAAGCCTTTTTTAAAATCTGTCATATAAATTGGTCTCTCCATTAGAAATTAGCCTACTGATTGCCACCATTTGATGACAAAATTCTTTAATAGAATAAAAATACTGTATGGGACATTATATTCTGCAGTTTCTTACCCATTTATAACCGATATCTACTCTTTGCAAATTATTCATATCGAAGTTAGCAAATTCCAAATATTGTGACAACAGTAATTTTGTAGAGCCACAAGTTTTTTTTTTGTTAAATTTCCAAAGGGTGCGCGGCACAAAAAGTTGGGAAACACTGCTCTAAAATATATACAGATTGAGGTGCTTACCAATTGCGGACAATTTTGACATTTTTCAAAATTACCAGTACAGTCCATTTTTTTAATTCTGATTTGCGTTGTAACTTATTGAGTATTGAACCACCACAGGTTTTTGATTAATGTTGCACGTTTTTTTAGTCTTTACCTGTCCACATCCTTTCTGACAGTCTTTGAGTTCTTCTGTCAAATTCTGCCCAAACTTTGCACACCTGACTAACACAGCCAATGTCATCGATAGTTTATATGCGTCGTTACAAGTTTTACCAACCTTAACATTGATGCCCATGATGATGCCTGCAAGTTTTCCATCACTAACCCTCTTAAACTCTTTATTCCAGCAGTTTAAGTTTTTCCCTATTAGTGCCCCCCACAACCTGTCTCTGCCTCCAAAATTGTCTGGCACAACTGACTTCATAACAACAGTGATAGCTGCTGTAACTAAAAAGTAGCCCAGTACACACATTAACCTCAAATGTACATGGAATAATAAATTCACTCCTACCGTTTTATTACATTATGTTTTCTTTATTATGTTACTTGTACAATGACAAAGATATTCTATTAAATTAGCTCATGCTCTCTTTGTATCTAACAAGCCATTGTTCAGTCATAAATTCAATATAATAATTTAAATAAATTATGGAATTTGTCAAAAATGAGAGCTTTAGTGAGGAAATGTTGTTTTGGATATGTTTTTGTTTTGTTTTGTTTTTTTACCATTGCTACCCGGATCTTTTTAATTTCCAACCGCTTTTCCAGATGTTAAAACTCTTCCTCAGTTTCTCCAATTCTTCTGAGTGTGTACACTGTATAAATTAATATGGATTAATCTTTGTCAAAGCTGTGTTTGTTCTGTTGTTTGCTCTTTTGCCTCTTCTTGCGCTGTTTTAAAATCGATTGTGTTTGTAAACACATACAAATGATAAAACTTTTTACTCTATTAAATTTAGCAATTAATCCTCTGAACACATGCGTGCTGAACTATGGGCCTAGTCACGGGTCACTATCAACTACAATCTGCTCCCTTCACTAAAATGTCACGGTTCCTAAACATGATAAATAATATAGATAAATAATGAACACATGCCAAAACGAAAACAGATACTTACAAGACCAAGTAGGTGTGGTGTAGTGTTATATGCATTTATGATGTAATTGCATATTGACCCCACTAGAGGGCCACCTAGGGATGGACTGTGGGGGGTTACTGGATGAACGAGTAAGACTGTACCGGGCATGAGCGGGTTAGCAGCAGGAGCTGCTGGTGTTCTGTAATAAACATGTGGTTCTGAGTTATAACTCTCCGTGCACGTAGTCTATTGGATACACTGCACTAGAAGAAACATTACATGGTGTCAGAATAGAGTCGTTTCACGAACTCGAGCCTGCGTTTCACAGCACTGAGACTTGACGAAGAAAGTGAGCGCATCCTGACTGAAGTGAGTGCTATATAAAAAAAAAAAAATCAATAAACATGGATCAGTTCAGATTACCACCTCCATTAGTCCTGTCGGGGAATACAGGTGAAAACTGGAGAAGATGGATACAGCGGTTCAACATTTATATGACTGCTACAGGTTCAGATTCAAAGAGTGAAAAGGTAAAAATCGCCATTCTCCTTCATGCTTTAGGAGAGGAGGCCTTAGAAGTATACAATTCACTGTCTATTGAGCCAGATGGGGAGAATGAAACAATGCAAGATATAGTAACTGCATTAGAGAAGTATTGCTTACCAAGAAAGAATGTTGTTTTCGAAAGGCACCATTTCTGGGCCTACCCCATGCATGATACGATTACCATCGATAAGTATGTCACAGAACTAAAACAAAAGAGTAAGGACTGTGAATTTGGCTCAACTGAATCTGACATGATAAGAGATAAGATTGTGTTCAGTATCAGTGATCAGCGATTAAAGGAGAGGCTCTTAAGAGAAACAAACCTGACCCTTGAAAAAACTGTGGACATTTGTAGAGCAGCAGAGGCAGCTAAAACACAGATTCAAGCAATGGGGGAGCAGAGTAAAACTGTTCACGTCATTAAAAAGAAGGCACAAGATGCAAGACAGAGCAAGAGATATGAAAGAACATCATCTCAACAGCACAAAGCAGATTCATACATCTGCAAAAAGTGTGGAAAATCTCACCTTCCACGACAGTGTCCAGCCTTTGGCGCAACATGTCACGCCTGTGGAAAACGTAATCACTTTGCCTCAGTGTGCATGTCTCAACAAAAAGACACAAAGACTAAACACAATAGAAATGTCACTGTTGATTCATTATTCATCGGGTCAGTTGAACTAAAAGAGACCCACGGCTCTGTACAGAACGCATGGCACACAGATGTAGACATTGGAAATGTGACAGTGAAGTTCAAATTGGACTCTGGAGCAGAAGCCAATTTTATACCTCTTGACATTTATCAATCTCTGCACGAAACAGCGTTGTTGCAACCGACTTCAACTATGCTGGTGGCGTATGGTGGAACTAAATTAAAGCCAGAAGGTGTGGTCAATCTTCAGTGTGTCACACCCAAAGTGCAAGTTTGCTTACCCTTTTACATCACCAGACACTCGTCCATTCCAATACTTGGTAAGGAAGCATGTGAACGGATGCAACTGCTTAAAAGAGTTGAGGCTGTTGTAATTAAGCATTCTACCTCAAAAGAGGAGCTGATAGCACAACATCCAGCAGTTTTTGAAGGGCTCGGTCAGTTTCCCGGTGAACATCATATTCATGTCGATCCGAAAGCAATCCCGGTCATACATGGCTGCAGAAAAATTCCC
Organism: Sinocyclocheilus anophthalmus; assembly: GCA_018155175.1. Taxonomy (NCBI): domain Eukaryota; kingdom Metazoa; phylum Chordata; class Actinopteri; order Cypriniformes; family Cyprinidae; genus Sinocyclocheilus; species Sinocyclocheilus anophthalmus. The sequence continues at coordinate 10,258 of JADLZN010005637.1, forward strand.
TTAGCAGTGCTGGGCAAACTGAAGGACACACTGGATCAGCTGTTGCAAGCAGACGTTATAGCACAAGTCACCCAGCCCACGCTTTGGGTCAACAGCCTTGTTGTCACTGAAAAAAAGAATGGGTCACTACGAGTATGCTTGGATCCTCGTGACCTAAATAAAGCTGTTCTTCGTCAACACTTCTCTATTCCGACAACTGAAGATGTCCTGTGCAAGCTTTCTGGAAAGAAAATTTTCTCCATCTTTGATGAAAAGGACGGCTACTGGCAAGTCAAACTTGACATGGAATCCTCCCTACTATGCACGTTCAACACGCCATGGGGTAGATACAGATTCAAACGTCTACCATTTGGTATCAGGTCTGCTAGTGAAGTTTTCCAGCAGTACAATAATGAAGTGTTCGGAGACATAGGCGGTGTACACATTGTAGCTGATGATATGATTGTCGCAGCTGCCACAGAACAAGAACATGATGTCATTGTTGCTAAAATTATGGAGAGAGCCAAAAAACACAATGTGAAATTCAACCCTGACAAGATTCAGTTCAAGGTGAACAATGTACATTTCATGGGCCATGTGATAACACCACAGGGAGTGAAAGCAGATGACGGCAAGATACAGGCAGTAGTAAGCATGCCAGCACCCATAGACAGACAAGCACTGCAGCGCCTTTTGGGCATGATAAGATATCTTGCACCATTTATTCCAGGTGAGGCATCACTCACGGCTCCTCTCAGACAGCTGTTGAGAAAGGACATTGTATTCCAGTGGCAACCAGAACAAGACAAGGCACTGTCTGCACTCAAAACAGCACTGACCAACACACCAGTTCTCAGGTACTACGATCCCAACACATCACTCACCATACAAACAGATGCATCCAAAGATGGCTTAGGATCATGTCTGCTGCAGGAGGGACAACCAATAGCATATGCGTCCAGGTCTTTAACGGATACAGAAAAGAACTACGCCCAGATTGAAAAGGAGCTACTGGCGATTGTTTTTTCGACCAAAAAGTTCCATCAGTATGTGTACGGACGCAGTGTGAATGTCCAATCGGACCATAAGCCATTGGAGGCTATCTTCAAGAAGCCACTGAGCAAAGCACCAGCGAGACTCCAACGTATGCTCTTACAGCTACAGAAATATGACCTCATTGTCCAATACACACCTGGTAAGGACATGTTAATTGCTGATACACTGTCACGTGCTGTCGCTGAAGGCCAACACACAGGTACAGATGATCTCAGTGATGAAAGGGTCATATATTCACTTGAAGCAACAGAGGCTCTCAGTGAAGAAATGCTGAAGCAGCTTACAGATGCTACTGCAAGAGACAGTACACTCCAGTTGCTTGTGAAAACACAAAAGACAGGATGGCCGACACATAGAAAGAAACTCAGTCCCTCAATTCAACAGTTCTGGCCTGTCAGACACACTGTGGCTGTGCAAGATGGCATATTGCTGGTATCAGGTAGAATCTTGATTCCTGAGTCAATGAGAACAGAGATGTTGCAGAAACTACATATCTCACACCAAGGAATGCAACGCACAAAAGCACATGCCAGAAACGGTCTGTATTGGCCTGGAATGACCAAACACATAGAACAGATGGTTGAGATGTGTCCAACATGCCAACAGTTCCAGCCCAGGAACCAGAAAGAGCCACTCATCTCTCATGAAATCCCAGAGCTCCCCTGGTTAAAAGTAGCTGCTGACATCTTTGAAATCAGAGGTCGGTCATTTCTACTGATTGTCGATTACATGTCAAAATTTCCTGAGGTGATGAATATCAGAGACAAGACAGCGCATACAGTAATTGAAAAGATGAAAGCAGTGTATGCAAGGCATGGCATTCCAAAAGAGCTAGTGTGCGATCACGTACCCTTTGCTAGCTATGAAATGAAGACGTTTGCTGCGGAGTGGGGCATTAAGCTGACACACTCAAGTCCAGCCTACCCTCAGTCAAACGGGCTGGCGGAAAGAACAATCAAAACTGTCAAACAAGTCCTGAAAAAAGCGGAACAATCGGGGGTGGACCATCACCTTGCTCTCCTCTCACTGAGAAATACTCCTATCACTGGTACGTCCTACTCACCAGCTCAGGTTCTGATGGGAAGAGTTCTGAGGAGCACCTTACCAGTGTCCAGTGAAGTCCTGCGACCAGCTACTCCCAAAGGTGTTCATCAGGTGCTCCAAACCCTGCAAAAGAAGCAAGCGTGTCACTACAATGTGGGAGCAAAAAGCCTTCCAGAACTACATGTAGGAAATACCGTGCACATTGAAACAGACAGAGGGTGGCAACCAGGTCTCATTGTTTCAAAACGAGATGAGCCAAGATCGTATAACGTCGTCAATGAAGCAGGACGACAGTTCCGCCGCAACAGGCGCCACCTGAGGAATAACATTCACATCCACATAAACATTTGATCGCAGCGGAATGAGTCCCCCCAGGCAACAGACACTCTCACATACCTTCAGTGTTGGGGTAACTCATTACAAGTAATGCGAGTTTTGTAATCAGATTACTTTTTTCCAGTAACTAGTAAAGTAACGCATTACTTTATAAATTTACACATGAATATTCGAGTTACTTTTTAAAAAAAGTAACGCGAGTTACTTTTTTCAGTTTAATTAATTTGCTTTTAAAAAAATTTAATTACTTAATTAAAATGAACGTAATCACTTAGAATCACGCACTCAATGCGTGCGCGGGAACAGCTATAGTCAGAAACGGAGATGGCTGGTCAGAGCTTTACATTTCTGCGATGGAAGTATTCTAATTATTTTGAACTCGTCGAAGAAAGGGAGAAGGGGATTGTCGTTAAATGTAGATTATGTGTAGGTGAAAAACTCTTGTCAACTGCAAAAAAAACACTTCAAATTTAAAAAAACATCTGCATGCAAAGCACAGCACAACAGAGTTGGACGAGAAAGAGCCGAATGATACCTGCACCCCGCCTCAAGCTAAACAACAAAAGCTTGATTTCAGTTCACGTTCACCACCAGGTAAAACAATTAGTTCGACTGAACTCAACAAATTGGTTGCTGCTTTTATTGTCGAGGAGATGCAGCCACACTATCCACTGTGGAGGCGCCTACATTTCGTAATATCATAAGCAAAATCTCAGTGACAGACAAAAGAAGGACCGGGGGGGGGGGGGTGGGAGGAGGGGGGGGGGGGGGGGGGTGTGGGTGTTGGCCCGATCGCAAAACCTTTACAAACTTTTTGGACAGTGAATATATGGAAATGGAGACAGACCTAAAGAAAACTTTTGCCGACCTGGAATATGTTTCCACCACTGCAGATATATGGACTGCTCAGAATAAAAGTTTTCTGGGCATTACTGTACACTGGATCGACCCTGCTAGTCTGCATCGCCAAAAAGCTGCAATCGCCTGCATGCGATTTCGTGGGAGACACACGTACGATGCCATCGCAGCGGAGATAGAGCAAATTCACAGCTCATTTGCTCTTTGTGGTAAGATAACTGCCACTGTCACGGACAATGGCATGAACTTTGTAAAGGCATTCAGAATGTTTCAAGCCGATGATGATGAAGCAGAGCATAATGAAGACGAGGTCATCTTTACAGACTTGCACGAAGTCTTACGGGATGACAGTGAGACCAGCGAAAGGTATATTCTCCCTCCACATCACCGATGTGCATCCCACACCCTTAACCTTATATGCACGAACGACGTAGTTACATTTTTGACGGCAGAGGAATTGTGTGCGCTGTGTGAACATGATGTTACTGTAGTTCTAGACTAAATGTGAATGTGCATTAATTCATCCCACTCAAAACAGATTTAGTATTCATCAAATGAATTAAAACAGTGAAATGCAACCTCAGAATATGACTCAAACCTGCAATAAATAAATATGTTAAATAACACAAATGTCTCTACCCTTCCTCACATTTTCTTTTTACCCCCTACGCTTTGCCTGTGTTGGACTCTTTGATTGATCCAGGGGTTCACACCGTTCTAAAGCCAAAAATTGCCCAGTTTACGCACCCTAAACGGAACTATGTTGCTTTTTTATTTGTCTGTCTGAACGCATGTTGTTTCTTCTCTTCCTTCTCCTGCATTGTGTGTCTATCGTACAGACGGAATTTACTTTTCTTTCCTTCAGCCTGAGGTTTATCATTACCTTTTTGGTGTGAAGGGCGCTTTTCTCTAATTTTGCTATAGAAATAGAACCTTCTATATTAAAAAAAACACTCACAAGCCCTGCGTGATATTTAAAAAAAAAGAAGGTAAACCTCGAAAGTAAACGCGCAAAAGTAATATAACGCTTACTACCTACTATTTCGCATAAAACGTAATAAGTAAACGTAAAATATCAGTATACGTTTTTTAGGGAGTAAAACAAAACGACAAGATCAGTTTAATGAGTTTACTAAAAAAATTTAAAAGTAACTTTCACCTCCCCCAACACTGCATACCAGAGGCCCGTTAAGGACAGAAATACAGAATCTGTACAAAATGTGTTGCCCAGAAAAAATACAATCTGTACAATATGGCAAAAAGCCCCACAACCCCGCCCCAAGTGGTCGGGGTTTGTGAATGTTCCTGGGAGGTTCAGACTATTGTATAACTGACTATATAGTTCCTAGTATTAAGTTAACCTGCTTAAGATTTAAACTGCTTATGGACAAGATGTTTGCCACAATAAGAAAGAAAATTCCTGTTAACGAGGACTTTATAGAATCTATATTCAAGTGTTCATTAATATCCTGGGTGTTAATAGCTTGTATTGTTTTTCTTGTTGAAAAAGGGTGATGTGGGGTAGTGTAATATGCATTTAGATGGTAGCATTAAAGAAGTAATTTAACAACAAATATTAAATAAAAAAGACAGCCCACTAGAGGGCACCTAGGGAATGGACTGTGGGGTGTTACTGGGATGAACGATTAGACTGTACCGTGAAGCAGTAAACAACGGAAGTTAGCAGCAGGAGCTGCTGGTGTTCTGTAATAAACATGTGGTTTCGATTATAAAAAAAAAAAAAAAAAACAAATCTCCCGTGCCCGTAGTTATGGATACACTGCACTAGAATAAACATTACAAGTAAGGAAAAATGTTCCTTATATCATTTGTTGCCCCGCATAGAGCCCGACCCGCTGCTCTCCGACAAGTAAACTTAGTGCTCTCTCCTGTAAAAACAATTCAAAACACAACACTGATCTCTACTTACTCTCATGTCATGCGTTGCCAGTATTCATGTCTCAGTAGGGCTACAATTGCCGTATATCGGTTGGGAATTGTAATTGCATTTTTTTTTATAAAATGAAAGACAGCCGAATATCAATAATATAATATAATGTGTATGAATGTAACATTTAACAGCTTGTGGGATGCATGACATCATATTATTAAATGCAAGTAAACTTTTGAAACATTTATATTAGCATTATTTTTGGCATAATAAATAGTGCTATATTTAATAATGCTGTAAAATAATAAAAATATAAAATAATGCTCATTTAAATTATTCAAAAGTTTACTTGCATTTGATAAGAAGCTGCATAGGAGAAAATTACATGTAACAAATTTTAAGGAAAACTAAAAAAGGGTTGAAAAATAATATTTTTGGCTAAGATGCTCATGCTGGTATAGGGCTATAGCCAAGCCGTTAAAAATAGACCACAGATTGTCTCGATTTCGCCAGGTGGGCTAAAAGCAGACTACATGTAGCCCGTCCAATTTAGAGCTAAATCGTGGCTACATATAGACCGTGTCATAAAATTACACTTATATATTTGTAGATATTATTGACACTGCGAACATGATGGGATATCTACCATCTCATGCGCTGGCTGGCCAAAAACTACAGTGAATCATGTTTGACTATAAGTGGGCTACAGATAGCCGCTCTGACTACGAGCTAAATCGTGGCTACGCACAGGTTAAGTATTGAACATGTCAAAGAAATGAAACCAAACACCTTGTAAACGCTGTTGATTTTGCTTACATGATGGAATATCATACATCTACAAGTTATTTTGCCAAAAAACGACATGAAACCAAATTCAAGGTTATTTGGGCTAGATGTGGGTTACACGTAGCCGGACTATATCGGGTCTATACTTAACCGAGACGTTGAAATGACGGCTATTGCTTGCTGGGTATTGGCTGTAGGACATTAGAAAGGTATTGGCAGTACTAGGACACATTAAAAAGAATATACTGTTTTAACATGTCATGCCGCTTTTAACGTGGTCTTTCAAGTACCGATCAAATTTGACATGTAAAAAAAGCACTTTTAAAATACTTTTAAATGAAAACTATTGAGGAAAGGGAGGTTTTCCTTAAGCCAATTCGTAACGAAGTGTTCTTTATAGTGTATGGGGTCTCCAACCCTGCTCCTACCATCCTGCAGTTTTGCTCCAGGGCCGTCGCATGCATATAGAGGGCGGGCGCGGAAACTAGGCAGCCCGTGCCTAGGAGGGGCGGAGCAACACAGTCAGGGGCGGCACGGCAGAAAAAGGACGGGAGGGAACCAACAACCAAATTATCAGTGAGCTAGAGTCGAAGCTGCATGCAATCTCCGCTCGATGGCCCAACGAAGGTGTCCACGTTTTAAAACTCACAAATTGTGAAACCCTATATCGAGCTCATTGCTCCCCGATGAGAACAAAACTGCGTTGGATGAGTGGCTTAGTGGGAGGCGCTGCGCGGCCCGCGCCTCTCCCTCTCTGCTCACTCGCTTCTCTACTATAGTGCGCCTAGCCAACGTCTTTCGTTTTTGTGGGGGAGGGGTTTGCCCCCTTTATTGTTCCCCAAAAAAAGCTAATAGCTATTACTATCTGTTACAGCACAAATAGTTCAGTTTTTGTATGTAATGGAAAAGTGGATTATATTCATTTAGTTTTTCTTTATAAAGTTTACTTTAAGAAAAAAACAAACGGTTGGAGCATTTTTGTTCGTTAAACTTTAAAATTTTTTTTTTCTTTTTTTAAGTAATTGGCCCGAGTGGACATGAATTGGAATCATAGCCTTAGTTTGATCAATTTAGCCTTCCTAACAAATCTCACGACTCGCCTAAACTAAAATCTATATATCAACAGTTCAAGCATATCAACGAATGTTAGTTTTAAAGGTTTGAACTAATCAATGTGCGCTATTAGGTGCATATTCAATTGTTTGTGTGGAGAGTGGAAGCTAAAGCACGCTTTGAAGGACATGGAGGTGCCAGCGCGATCACTTGCATTTTTTTTTTTCAGTGGAAACAACTTAAAATAGGCTATGCAGTAATTTTTGCTCATTAAGGTAAGAG